>VWZX01001175.1:298681-462524 GCA_013399015.1 Galbula dea | reverse complement strand
TTTTTTTTTTGTTGTGTTTTTTTTAGGGGGGGGGGGGGGGGGGAACCCATCCTTAGAAATGTGAGCATAAAAAGAAACATTTGAGAGGAGGTTTTGTTCTGGTGAGGCTTTTCTCAGCACACTGATTTTGGCAGAAGCAGGTTACTTCTCCAGGTTCAGGCTTGTTCCAGGAGATGCTGTGTAGCACAGGTCTCTGGGGGTGGGGGGGAGGGCTGTGTCTCTGGTAGGAATTTTGTCATCTAGACTGTACAGCAAATGTGCTGAGCACCCTCTCCACCCCACCCTGCTTCCATAGGTGGAGGTACCAGAAGCCCTTCGGTGAGAGCTTGGACAAGAGAAGAAGAAGAGCAGCGTGGTGGTCAAGGGAGGGCTTCTCGTCTGGGCACTGGTGGTAACATAGACTGTGTAGCAAGCTGCTTCCAAAGTACACTCCTAGAGGCAAACCATTTCTCTTTTCTTTCAAGAAAATAAACCTGCTAACTATGAAATGATGCTTTCAGGATACATCTGCCTTGTAATCTGTAAATATGGAAATTATTTTCTTTTTTTTTTTTTTTTTTCTATTGACTGACATTTCTATTGAGAAAATGCTGCTTGGTTAGCTATTCTTTTCAATATCTGATTGCAAATCACTGGACAAGTTCTTCACACTGAGATATAACAGTTTACCAACCTGGGGTTTCTCTTTTTTTCCATGAATTTACAATAAATGTGGTTTGAAGCTTTCAAGCAGACACCTGGTCCTGGGTTTCTGTGAGTGGCAACCTAACAGAGGTTTGCATCGAGATAATGAGCATTAGGGAAGTCTCCTGGCAAAGAGCTGGAGCTCTTTCTCAGCTGCACCCATCAAGCCTTCTTGGGGAACAGTACCTCAGCCCATATGTTACTGCAGTTATACTGACATGGTTCATAAGGTTATACACAACTAAATTTAAGCTGTGGGCTGTGTCAGGTCACTGGTGTTGTGTACCAGGTCCTAAACCTTGCTCTAACAGAAGGGGAAGTGGCTGATGAATAAAGCTGCAGTTCTTGGTGACTTAAAGGTGAAAAATGAATGTAGATATTCCAAAGAGGCAGCAGAATTATTCAACTGAGATCCATTCAGTCCAAGTGCACACAGCTGTGTCCAGGCAGAACTAACCCCAGTGCAGGAATTCAGTTGGACAAGGAGACTTCAAAACCAGTCTAGCACTCAGGTGGAGAAAGA
Source organism: Galbula dea (assembly GCA_013399015.1). NCBI lineage: Eukaryota > Metazoa > Chordata > Aves > Piciformes > Galbulidae > Galbula > Galbula dea. Next base: position 461,317 of record VWZX01001175.1, on the reverse strand, counting down.
CTTCCATAGGCTATAAGCTGAGCAACAAGCAGGGTGTGAACTGTCAGTAGGATACAGTGGAAGCAGAGCCAATTTGGAGATGCAGTGCTGGAGGTATCACATCACAGGCAATGACATGAATAGCTCCTCTTCATGTAGTCTTAGACATCTCCCTCTGGCAGATCAGTTATGGTTCTGAGTGCCTCAGCTAGTGTGAAGACAGTGATAACATGAAGAAAAGTGAGCAGTGGCCAAATTGTTGAAAGGCAAAAGGAGATGTAAGTTTAGAAGCACTACTATTAATTAGTTTGCTCATGTCAAAATAAAGAATAGAATTAGCATTTCTTTTGCATAAAACCACACCTAGAAATATTAATGACTCAGATTCCCCCAGAAAGAGGAACAGATTACTGGAGGGGAATGATGCATAGTGGAGAGGGGCATTAGTGAGTTCACACAAGATTAGGAGTTGGATCAGGAGTGGTACCCTTCTGGGAAGAAAACTTTTTTTTACTGTTGTGTTTATTGACTAGAACATACCCAAAGCAGTTTATAACTAGCTGAAGCACTTTCTTGTCTCAGGATCCCAAGAGCTCCTGATTATTTCTAGACTCAGTACCACAGGAAATATGTTATGTACAATCAGTCCTCAGGTGCTTTTAGGATTGCATAGGCTCCCACAGCAGAACAATCCACCTACAGTCAGTTTCCCATCATCAAATGGAAGCTGGACCTTGGGGTCTTCTGAGGATGGAAGCAATGATGGAATGCAGACCATGGTTAGGAGGACACCTACAAACCCCAGACCTTATCTCCAGCAGCTTTGCAGAAGAGGAGAAAAAGCAACATGTTTAATCAAATGCCAGAAGCAGCTAAGCAGTTGTGAGGGAGAATGAAAGACACGAGTGGACTCTAGGAAAGGACAATGAAGAAGACAAGAAAATGCCTTTAAAATCCCCAACAAACCAGACCTTTAAGGAAAGAGAGAGAGAGTGAGAAATAAGGGAACTATCTGTATGGAAGGTGAAAACTGATACAGAAAAGGAAGATGTTGTAGAAGAAAATAAATACTGAAAAGTGGGAGAGGAGAGAAGAGGAGAAGAGAAGAGAAGAGAAGAGAAGAGAAGAGAAGAGAAGAGAAGAGAAGAGAAGAGAAGAGAAGAGAAGAGAAGAGAAGAGAAGAGAAGAGAAGAGAAGAGAAGAGAAGAGAAGAGAAGAGAAGAGAAGAGAAGAGAAGAGAAGAGAAGAGAAGAGAAGAGAAGAGAAGAGAAGAGAAGAGAAGAGAAGAGAAGAGAAGAGAAGAGAAGAGAAGAGAAGAGAAGAGAAGAGAAGAGAAGAGAAGAGAAGAGAAGAGAAGAGAAGAGAAGAGAAGAGAAGAGAAGAGAAGAGAAGAGAAGAGAAGAGAAGAGAAGAGAAGAGAAGAGAAGAGAAGAGAAGAGAAGAGAAGAGAAGAGAAGAGAAGAGAAGAGAAGAGAAGAGAAGAGAAGAGAAGAGAAGAGAAGAGAAGAGAAGAGAAGAGAAGAGAAGAGAAGAGAAGAGAAGAGAAGAGAAGAGAAGAGAAGAGAAGAGAAGAGAAGAGAAGAGAAGAGAAGAGAAGAGAAGAGAAGAGAAGAGAAGAGAAGAGAAGAGAAGAGAAGAGAAGAGAAGAGAAGAGAAGAGAAGAGAAGAGAAGAGAAGAGAAGAGAAGAGAAGAGAAGAGAAGAGAAGAGAGGAGAGGAGAGGAGAGGAGAAGAGAAGGATGTTAGAGTTGCAGAAGGGGATGATGGTCAGAGCCCTCCCAAGGGCTCAGCCAGAGCTGCTGCCTGCAGTTGCTGACAAGGGGCTCATCAGTCCTCTCTGGTGTGAGGCTTTCTCTGAGGATGCAGATGAGTATTTCAGCTAACATGTAAAGTCAGGGAAGCAGCAGCCACCTGTGGTTATTTAAGCTCCTGTGGTGCCCTCCCTCACAAAGTGTCAGTCCTGTGCCTTAGCCAAAGTCTAATCTGGGTAATTACCTTCTGCCTACATAAATTTCATAGTGCTTTCCCTTGGAGGCATTTCAAGGCCTGGCTCCTACTTGCAGAGTGGCAAGGCAGAGCCCCTGACAACACCTTGGGAAGGTTTGGATGCCCCTGTCCCTCCTTGAGTGGATGTCAGCTCTGCTCCCAACGGCCCTGAGCTCGCTCACGGAGGCTTCCAAGGAACAACCTGTTTTCCTTTCAAATAGGGAAGGAAGCACTGTATAACAAGCACACAAAACCCTCTAGGAGGTACTGTGCCACCTTCCTAGAATGGAAGATGGTTTAGTAGAAGCCAGGAAGTGCCAAGCTGTGATCCTGCTTGGGGAACAAACACCCACAACTGGGCATTCTCCCTGGGGCACAAGTCCTGCCAGTGAGCTCTGTTCACTTTCTCTACCCTTCCCTGGAGCCACAGGCAGGCAAATCACAGAATCATAGAATCATTAAGGTTGGAAGAGACCTCTAAGATCAAGTCCAACCAGCAACCTATTACCCTCATGCCACTAAACCATGTCCCCAAGTACCACATCTAGATGTGTTTTGAAGCCCTCCAGGGATGGTGACTCCACCACTGCCCTGGGCAGCCTGGGCCAATGCCTAACAGCTCTTGCTGGGAAGAAATTTTTCCTCATATCCAATGTTGAGGCCATTTCCTCATCTCCTTTGAAAGCCTGACTGCCCCTTGTTTGACTTCTAAAGAAGGTGGCCCCTGGGTCAGCTCCTGCACATCCAGTAGGTGACTATCCACTTCCTCTCAAAGAAACCAAACACACCCTGCAAAGCCAAATAAACACCCCAAAATCTACCAGAAGGAACTGATCAGCAATATAAGGGGTGCAAAAGATAGCCAGGTGCTTACTGTCACTGAAGAGGTAAAGGCACAGGAGAAGACAACAGGTTATAATGTCCTTAGGGACAGATGATACATCCTTAGGACATTATTGATTTCCTACTGAGTTGCAGAAATAACCAGCCTTTGAAGAGCAGAAATACTGCAGCTTCCTGAGGAAGAAGAAAAGCAAAACCTATTTACACTGAGCCAAGTCTCTCCTGTGAGTGTTCCCCTAAATCCAGGCTGGGGATGGTAGGGGAGGACTGAGATCAGTCAACAGAAGACCACACAAGCTTCACACTGTAGTTGAGACCAGTAAGAGGTCCTCCCACCAGCCCAAAGCTACCCTGTGTACCCAGCACTACTCCATGTGCTGCTGGGGTGCTGCTCCAGTGGGGATCTGCCACCAGCTGCACTGGGCAAGGGTTGCAGCCTTGTATGGTGGTTGAAGGCTGTGTCACCCTGCAAAGCTCCAGACTCCAAGGAGTTCCACAGGGAGGCACTGGTGTCACCACTGCAGCTTCATGCTTTGAGCCTTCCCCATAGTGTGTGTCCATGTGAGCATCTCTGCCACATAACATGGTACAAAAGAGCTGACCTCCTGAAGCACCAGGAGTGTAGGAGCTTGGCTGTTACCTGTAATTCCAGGATTTGGCTCTTCAGTTTGATCCTCATCCTCTAGGGAAGTGTCTGAGCTCATAGAAAGTGAAGGAGCTCATAGAAGTCCAAGAGATTTTATTTCCATGTCTTCTGGAAGCTTCCTGCCTCCCTGTTTCCTGAGTCCCCTGTTAGACATTCTGCACAGCAACCTGGGGAGGTTTAGCTGGCAGTAGAGGTGCTGATCCAAAGCCCTGGAGATGTGCTTCCTTCCCACCAAACAGGGCAGGTGGCCACTGAGGGTCCTTCCATGTGAAGCCACATCTGTCTCTGGAGGATGAGTCTGCACTGCCTGCAGCAGAGAAGCCAGAGGAGTTGGTGCAGCAGGGTCCCAGCATGGCATGGTGGGAGGATGAATGTCCTGGGCCAGGAAGGTTCAAGGTGGAAGGGAGTGGAATGTTATGGCCAAGGCCTCTCTCCTTCCCTTGCTCAGCACAGGCACAACCCTCCTAGCAGAGCAGAGAAACTGAGAGTATCCAAGACTTCCATGCCACCACTCATCCAGATCCCTCAGATGATCCTCAGATCTCTGAAAGCAATGACAAAGGCAGAGTAGCTCCATGGCCAAAAGAGAAAGAGGTAGCTCTCTGTAAGGGGAGAGGTACCTCCAAGAGCTATTCCTTGGTGCAGAAGCCAGTGAAGCAGCCTCTGGAAGAGTCTGTACAATTCCAGTAACTAACAGCCAGGAAAAATTCTTTTGAATGGGAAGAGGAGCAGAACATGGCCAGGATAATTGGGAAAGTGGAGAGACTGTCCTGTGAGAGAGATGAGAACAGGTGGTGGGATCATTCTAGCCAAACAAAGGCTCAAAAGGATTTCAGCTCTCATCTATAAATACTGCAAAGGGGAAGGAGCTCCAGGACACTGTCAGCAATAGGAAAAAAACCACAAAGGCAGAAAGACAGAAACTGTGCATGACTTCATGTGGATCAGAAAGTTCCAGTTTGTGTCTGTTCCCTCTTGTCCTGTCCCTGAGCACCACTGACCAAAGCCTGGCCCCATCCTCCTGCCCCCCACCCACTGAGTGTTGCTAAGAGAATGCGAGAAGCTTATGAAGGAGACAGTAAGGTGTGATGTTTGCAGCAGCAGAAGCCTGAAACTGCTAAGATAGAAGCTCCTGCCATTGTTATTTGATTATCACATGGAAGCCTAAGTCTTCTGTTAGGTACTGGCTGAATAGCATCTGTACTTGATACCAACAGGAACCAAGTACCTGAAAGAGGGAGCAGAATTTGGTTCAGATATGGCTAAGCCTTGCCTGGGTCTGGCAGATCTCCATTCCCAAAACACTTAAAACAGAATTAAGTTTTAGATTCCTCCCAGAAAAGTTCCAAATAAAGATTCTTTTGACTTGCCACCTTCATGACTTCATTTTGAACATCACCCTCTTAAATGAGAGAGTGAGGATGGTGCCTTACACACTGGAACAAAACCTGCAACCAAGAGACAAAGCCTTGCTCAGAAATTAAATGGTGTAGCTGCATCAGTGAGAAGATGCAAAGATGCTCTTTAGAATCCCAAAAATCACAGAATGTGAGGAGTTGGAAGGAACCTCAGAAGCACCTGAGTGGATGCTTCTACATAAGCAGTGGGAGAGATTTGTCTTTTCAGATGTGTAAAACAGCAGCCCCACTAGCAGGGGGCAAAGTTAGGCACTTGAAAATGAAGTTTCTGAACTGGACTGGGACTTTGGCAGTGTTTTGGTCATTTTATTTTGTCAGATAATACTTTTGCTTTTGGAAATACAGAGGACTGATGCTCTGCTACCCAGAAAAGACCTCAGCATCTGAGGGAAGACATCTCAACATCCCACCTCTCAGCTCAGGCTCAGTCTCACCCTGAGCTGCCAAGTGTTGGAGGCACAAAGGAGGAGGATTAGAGCCAAGGGTTGCAGTCACAGCTCAGGTAGGCAAACTGGAGGTATAAAAGTGGTCTCCTTGGCTAGCTGCAGCTAGGGGTAGGTCCCAGCACAGATCCACCGTTTGCCCCTGGTCCACACTGCTCCTCAGCTTGCCAGAGATGTCCTGCCAGGGGAGTGTGGGCTGAAGGTCTGCCTCAGCTCTCTGCCTGCTGGCTGGACACAGACTTGTGCTGTGAGACTGGAAGGTGGAAGAGTGAAGTGCAGCTAGTGGCAGCAGTTGAGGGGTTTGCCTTCTTTCTGTGCAGGGAGTTTAAAAATAGCACAACTGTCACCAAGCTGCTGTGGGGTAAGCTGGTGTGTCACCAGAGCCAGATGTTAACATCTGGGAAAGGGATGGATCTTCCAAAAGCAAAAGCAGATGAGGAAAACTTCTGCCCTTGCTGAAAGCAGGGTAACAGCTTGCCTGCCAGCTGGGTGTGTTTGTCTCTAACACTGGACTTTTTTCAACTTCAAATGAATCCCAATTTTGTGAAGCCTTTTTCATGGCAGAAATTGAATTCTTTTCTACACAGGGTAAGATGCTTCTATTCCTTCTGATACTGTCCAAGGAAAACTTCTCAGTGAGCTTCTGGTAAGAGCCAGAACATGTATCCCAGAGCCAAGGCTGAGGGCTATGTCCTGGGCTGTGCTTCTGCTGCTTGTGTACCCTGGGCTATAGAGCTTCATGTCTTGTGCCTTTGAGAGCTCAGTCCTGATCTGCCTCCCAGTCCTGCAAGGTTATGTCCACACAGTCTCAGGTGGTCTGCAAGATCCTCAGCCATCAAGAGCTATTAGATGCATTATTTCATTTTCAGTCTTAGCTTAAGTTTCAGTTTTAGGTTTAGTTTTACCAGCAGGGATGTTTAGCCTGGCTGAATGTGGGTATGATGAGTGTCAGTGGATCTTCTGAGTGGTAAGGGAAGCACAGCCCATGAGCCAGTGCAGGGAATTGTGCAAATCAGATGAAGCAAGGCAGAAGGACAGGAATCCCAAGGCTGATGTAGCTGCAAGAGTGCTGCTGAGAGGAAGCTATGTCAGTTCTGTCATTCAGCCACCTGAGAAACACCAGATATGGAACTGAAAGGACAGTGAGCACTGCTTGTATAGCCTAGAAGGATCAACTAGGACTGTTTCCCAGGAGAGGCTTAGGAGAGAATTTCACCAGACTTCTATAACCTCTGCCCACCAGGCTATTGTTCTGGTGGGGGAAATCCTTGAAGTTTCAGTTCCATAGGTAAGAAATTCATCCTTGCTGCAGCCTGCTGTGCCTTTCTGCAGAGAAAATCCACCCAGAATGGGCTAAATACTTCCTGGCCTTCTCTTTCCAGGCCTTTTTCTGAGTAACATTTGGAGCCATAGTTTTCTTTTATGTATGAAGATGCTGGTGGCTGTTCTTGGGTGCAGTCAAGGAGCTGTAGCCAAAGCAGTGAATTCCACAGGCACCTGGAGGAAGTGTTTATGTGCCCAGAGAGTAGGGTCACTCCTTTCCCTGGGTCTCAGCTTACTGCTCTTTAAATTAGCCACACACACACGTGTTGCTGTGTTTGACAAACAAGCTGCAAGGCAACAGTGCTCCTGTTTCATCTGCCCTCAGAGACTTCCACCCAGCTCCTGCTCCTCACCAAGTCTGCAGCAGCACCAGGCCAAGTGGTGGGAGACTGCACTCACACAGGGCAAGTGTCCTTGCCTTTCATGCAGGTGTATTGCACAGCTTTAGGTGCCTCACCAGCTCCTCTTACCTGATGGTTTGTCTGCTCCCCTTCATCTGGAAGGGTTCAAAACACAGCTAGATGTGGTACTTAGGGATATGGTTTAGTGGCATGGGGTGATAAGTTCATGGTTGGACTTGATGATCTTAGAGGTGTCTTCCAACCTTAATGATTGATTCTGTGATCTGCAATGGGCTCTGTAGGCACATCTCAGGACTGCCTTATCTAGACTGAAGTGGTCTCCTTGGGTAGCTGCAGCTAGGAGTAGGTTCCACCACAGATCAGCTATTTACCCTGGTCCATGCTGCTCCTCATCCCTGCCACATCTCATGGCTGGCTTATCTTTTATCTTAGCCAGTCACAGAATCATAGAATTATAGAACTGTCAGGGCTGGAAGGGACCTTAAAGTTCATCTAGCTACAGCTCCCCTGTCATGGGCAGGGACACCCCCACTAGATCAGGTTGCCCACAGCCCCATCCAGCCTGGTCTTAAAAGCTTCCAGGGATGAGGCTTCCACAACCTCTCTGGGCAACCTGTCCCATTGTCTCACCACCCTAACAGGGAAGAACTTTCTTCTAATATCCAATCTAAATCTCCCCTCCTCTAGTCTGCGCCCATTTCCCCTGGTTCTATCACTGTCTGACCTCCTAAAAAGTCCCTCCCCAGATTTCCTGTAGCCCCCTTCAGATACTGGAAGGCCAAAACATTCATGACCCAAACTTTTCAAGTTTAGAGTGACCCAAAACAGCCTAAGCAAGACCCAGTCACTCCAAGCATCCCAGTCACAGGAAGAAACAAAAAAGGAGGTCTGTTCTGCTTTGGTTCCCCAGAGCTCTCACTGCAGGTTCAGTTCTGTCTTGCTGGTGGAGGGGAGGTGCTGGGAACCTCTGGCCAGGAAAAGAGAGAGGACAGCATGAGGCAGCATGGATTTAGCTTGGCTTAAATTGTTCAGGATGAGTACCTTAAGCAATCTGGGACAAGAGAACCTCAGATGTTGATAGTCCAGCACAGCTGAGCAGCCCACAACACCCCACTGTGCTGTTGGCTCTGCTCTCAAATTCCAGCTGAGCTGCGTGCCACAGGTCAGCAGGCAGAGCTGAGCTCCCACCTGGAGCTCAAACCCCAGCTCTGTGCTTTGACATATGGTGTGCTATCTCTGCAGAGCAGAAAAATGACAGAACATGCCTCCAGAGTGGCCTCTGCTCCAAGATCAGATCAAATAGAATTAAACCAGTCCTTAAAAATACATCATAGGTGGAACTCCTGGTCTCTCTAAACAACCAGCCATTGCAAAGACTTCTTCAGTGCTCATCTTCTGAGGTGGAAAGGAAGCCCATCACTCTTTGTACCATCCACACTGGATGTGGAGGACCATCAGGTCCATTAGGAGGGTCATGGAGGACAGCAGATAGTTGTTGTTTGACTGCATCAAAGTGTGGCCTCCTCTGTGCCTTGTACAGCATGTTAATACTACAAAATGCTGTATCTCATCCTCCTGCTTAATGACATGGAAGGTGCTAAGGGTACTGGGTCCTCTGGCAATCATCCATCCAAGAGCTAGCAGAGCCCACAGCTCCTTGGGCACAGTTAGCTAGCTGTGATCCCATCAAGAGCAGGATTAATTCAGAAGCAGTCAGCTATCCCCTCTGCACTCTGCTACTTTGCAGCTCCTCAGCTGTGTTCCCCACCAGAAGAGAGGTGGTGCTGAGTAACTGGCAATCTGGGGTCATGGTCACATTTAGGGCTCTGCAGGACCCAAGATTGCTGCCCCATCACCTGCTTTGCCTGCCAGCTTTCTGATCCTCATAGTAGTGCCACCTGGGATAACATGGGAATGGAATGCTAGGTGTAGAGGGGAGATAGAGGTCTACCACGAGGAGTGGGCCAGTTCATCACTTCCAGAGAGCAACTTCTGATCTGTGTGAGACCAGAGTGAGAGAACCAAGCTGATCCTCCAGCTCTCCAGTGCTGCTGCTGTGGTGGGACTCACATGCCTGAGACTGCTTGAAGCAAAGATGTGGTTTCCATTCTGTCATATTTCAATGACTGCTTAAACACCTCCTTGCCAAATCAGCCTCTGTCTGAGCTGGTAAATATTTACTCCCTCTCCAAATGGAGTGGTGGTCTTGAGAAAATCTCCATTTGCTTTGGTTAGGGATCTTCCCTTGTTTGAAATTCAAGGTTGATACATCTCCTAGGCAGACTGGTTCTCACTCTCTCATTTGCTTTTCATGAGGAAGTCTGAAGGCTCCTTTTCTTCTTGGGGCAAATGGTAAAATGTTCAGTACTTCAGCAAGTCATGGGATGGAAAACCTCTGCAGGGCCATTCAGGCCTCTCCCTGGGGCTGGGAGAGCTGCAGAGGAGGAGGAAGATTCAAAGGTGTCCACCCTGTTCCAGTCTTTCTGACAGCAAGAGCTGGTACCTGCAGCCCAGAGGTTGTGGGAGGTTTCCAGGACTGTTGCTAGCATTCAAAAACAAGTCATGGACTTGGGTATGTTATTTCTGGCACAGAGCATCATACTTAAGAAGCAGCACATCTAATTTAGTTGCAACTCTCTGGGAATGAGCTGAAGGCAGATCAGAAGTTGCATAATTTCTTACAGTCAGCTGTTCAGTGAAGTTAGGGATTTAGCCTGGAAGCACTGTTGAAGCTGCAGCCCTCCCCTGATTCCCTGCCTCTTACACCAGATAGACTCTAATGCTTTGACATGCAAACACTGAGCTCACCAGTGGCACAATTTCCTGCTGGGTCTCAGCAGAGCTGCCTGTGGGCAGGATTCCCACTGCAGGACATGGGGGAAGGCTGCATAAGAAGTGCAGGAGGAACTAAGAATGCTCAGGTCCTTTATTTCCCCTTCCAGCAAGCAGCATGTGAGGGCTCACCTGCTGGAGGAGGGCACTGGCTGCCAAGGAGCAGACTTCTCACTTGAAGGGCTGCCTCAGCAGCTTGGCACCAAGAAACTCTTGCCAATGGTCAGTTTTCCTTTTATCTTTCCCCATCTCTTCCCATTCCTCCAGTTACTACTTTCAAAACTCTGGAGGAATCATGACCCATTGCTTCTCCTTGCTCCTGCCTCCCCTTCTCTGCCTTTCAGTGTGCTGCACAGAGGAGTTTGGGTTTCTCCATGTGTGCTTTGGGACACTTGTCTGTTTAATGACTCTCTCAGAGCCATACTCAGTGTGATCAAAGTGGTACCAGCTTGGGCTCATGGTGCTCTCATCAACATCAGCCTTTTCTTCATGCCACTCTTCTTCCCAGAAGACACCTTGCAACCTTTTCTTCCCCCTTTAATCCTCATCTAGCATGGCTCAGGTCATGGGGTCTGGAAGCCCATGAGGTAATGAAAAACCAGGCCTAAACCATGCAGACAGTCTAAGTTAAAGCTCCAACAAGCTGCTTTTCCTTCCCTCTGGCTCTGAACCAGGACAGAGAACAAGACTTCTTTATCTTATGGCTTACTACCAATGAAGCTGGGCACCAGAAGCTTTGAACTCCCTGGATGTGATTCAGGTAGAGGATCCTGCTCTGGTGGTTAGGAATGGCATAAATATAAATGAAAGTCTTCTCTGGTTTCTCTAGCAGAGGAGTTTGGTAAAGAAAATGCAGCATAGGGAATCATCAGAAGCAGCATGGCCAGCAGCTCCAGGGAGGTGATTCTGCTCCTCTGCTCTGCTCTGCTGAGACCTCACCTGGAGTACTGTGGCCACCTCTGAGTCCTCAGCATGAGAAGGACATGAACCATTGGAGTGGATCCAGAGGAGGCCACAGGAATGATCAGAGGTTTGGAACACCTCTGCTGTGAGGACAGGCTGAGACACCTGGAATTGTCCAAACTAGGGAAGGCTCTGGGGAGACCTTCTTGTGGCCTTTCAGTACTTAAAGGAAGCCTCTAAGGAAGATGGAGGCAGTTTTTAGCAAGGCCTGCTGTGATAGGACAAGGGGTAATGGCTCTAAACTAAAGGAGAGGAGATTTAGACTGGATAGAAGGAGGAAATTCTCCACAGTGAGGGTGGTGAAGCACTGGAATAGGTTCCCCAGAGAGGGGGTGAATGCCCCATCCCTAGAACCATTCCAGGTCAGGTTGTCTGGGGCTGTAAGCAACCTGACCTAGCTATAGGTGTCCCTGCTCTCAGCAAGGGGGTTGGACTAGATGACCTCTAAAGGTCCCTTCCAACTCTAACCTTCCTCTGATTCTATGTTCTTTATGCAGCTCCAGCCTCTGGACAGCTAAAACAAATGACCTGCATTACAAAGGCCAAATGTTTTGCCAGCTTGCAAGAACTGCTCAAACTGTAACCTGAACTTGTGGCTCTCTTGACTCTTCTGGTGCAGATCAATGTCTTTGTGTGTAAGGCAGCACTGCCTCAGCCAGCCTTCCCAAATCCCTTCTCAATCCCTGGAATTCCACTCATTGTTTCTGCTCTATCAATTCTGCCAAACACTCTCTTGCCCCAGAGGGAGGTCTGGGGGCTTTAGTGGTACACATTGGCTAGATGGCCAGTCTCCAGTGTAACCTTAGCTGTTGTGTATCAGCTGTGCTCTCCTCAGAGACAGCAAAGGTTTAAGAGGCAGCAGTGATGACCTGCAGAGCTAATCCCATGCCATGTGTCCCCAGCAGGTAGTTATGGTAGGTGAGAGCTGCTCAGTGAACAGCATAAAACCAAACCCTACAGGGGCTCACTCTACACAGACTAACAGCTCTACCCCCTGGCAAACCTGGGCTTGAAGTCTCACCTCAGCTCAACTCTGACTCTTCTCTGAGACTGAGACTACTGCCAGTTAAGTCCCACCTTACTGCTAAGTTTGCTCTGGCAGAGCTCCCATCCTATCTCCAGAACATCCCAGCAGTTTGATTGAGTCCATACCATGACTAAATTCTGCAGAAGACTTGGTGAAAGGAACCTTCCCCATTTGCAGCTTGAGCAGTAACATTTTATTGCTTGAAGCCTTGCCAGAGCATCTTGCAGTCTGATCTGGGTAGTCTTAGGAAAGTGCCTCAAGGTCCTGAACCAAATGTTAACCAACCTGTGCAGAGAAGAGCCAACATTTACACTGAAAGAGAAACTTCAAGGAGAGCATGACTAGGAGCTTCTGTTTAGCAAGACCTTGAGAAGTTGTGTTGGGCAGAATCACAGAATATCTTGAGCTGGAAGAGCCCACAGGGATCATCCAGTCCAACTCCTGTTTAGGCACAGGACAACCTCAAGGTCACACCATGTTCTTAAGTACAATGTCTAACTGCATCTTAAACTCCATGAGAGCAGGAGCCATGACAGCCTCCCTGGGCAGCCCGTTCCAATGCTCCACCACTCTCTGGGGGAAGAACCACTTCCTAACTTTCAAACTGAACTTCTCCTGGCACAGCTTCATGCCATTCCCCCAGGTCCTGCTGCTGGTCACCGGAGAGAAGAGGTCAGCACCCACCCCTCCCTCTCTGCTGAGGAAGTTCTAAACTGCCATGAGCTCTCCCCTCAGTCTCCTCTTCTCCAGGCTGAACAGACTAAGTGATTTCAGCCTTTCTCCTCCAGACCCATCACTGCTGTCCCTCAGACAGCCCCTGCCTGCAGGCAGCACCCACTGGGGCTCAGGTGGCCCTGCTGAGGACTTTCTGTTCAGGAGCAGTTAAGCTTCTGACACTGTCAATCAGAGTGAAGTGCTCCTGGTGGAAACTGCTGTGAGAGGGTGTGCTGCAAACCTGACTTCTAAACCACAGCATTAGCAACTGCTCCAGAACTTAAAAGTCCCCAAACTCATGTTTTGCACCCAGTTTATGCAAATTAAACCCCAGAAGTGCCTGCTGTGGCTCAGTTGCCAATGTTCTGATCACACAGGAGAGCTTAAATTCAAGAACAGTTGAAAGCAGCACTGGTGTATGACCCACTCTTTGCAGACACAGAACTGCTCAGATGAACTCTGGTTTACAGACAGGATTCAAGTGAGATTTGTTTTATTTTCTGAGAGTTGAAGAAGGGCTGCTGACCCTGCAAACCAGGCCTAGCAGAAAAGAAGCAGCCTTCCCAAATGTGCTCCCTGTCACGTGCTCTTGGGACCAACTTTGATGGAACAAGCTTGCTACTGGGTTTTTATACTGAGTAAGGTCAAAAATAAGCACTGCTTAACACAACTGGCAGCGGAGGACTTGCTTCCTCTCCAGAGCCAATCTTCCTTTTACCTGTCCTGGGGACAGCAGGTGAGTTTCAGTAATGTGTTCTCTGAGGATTAAGATTCTCTAAGCTCCTACTGGTGAAAACTGGATTCTTGATATAGGACCTTGAAAGAGAATGCAAATGTCTCCTTTAGCCACTTGCCTCTCATGCTCACTGGCAAACACACTGCCCTCAGCAGACTCCAGAAAACAAGCTTCATGTCAGCTGGGTCCAGATTGCGTTTTCCATTTCATTTGGAATTGAAAACCAAAGATTCTCTCCTGACAGCTGAAGAAGCACCAACCTGACAAAGGACTCTATATGCTGAGGACCATTTCTTCCCTTGATGATGAAATAAGCATTGTTCTCACCAGAAAAACTCTACAGTAGCACCTAAGGAGAAGAAAAAAACAAAGGCTGCAGGTTTCTCAGCAGCCTCTCTGTGTCCTGTACCCCATCTACCAACAAAGGGCTCCAAATCCAGCTCAACCACACTGGCTGTTGCCTTGTTTGTTTGGCACTGACATTCAGAAGAGCCAATTCCTCATTTTGTCTGGCTGCCAACCTCATATTTTGTCTGTTATACAACACCAGTGTTATATTTCTTCAGCTTTAAACTTCAGCTTGCATTGTGTCCCCCAGCTGGCATATGGGAACTTGGTTCTTGAAAGCTGCTCTGAAGTTTTTTCCTCAGAAAACCTCACAGCCCTCATCTACTTCTCAAAAACAAGTGTGAAATTCATCCTGCTGAAGGAACAAAACTCAGAAAAGATGATTAAGCTTCAGGGAGGGTAAAAACACACACATGAAGTCATGGCTCAAGAATTTCACTCCAAAGAGACTCCAAAACCTCTTCAGAGTGCTAGCAAAAAGGCCTTCAAGTATCTATTTGTCACGACTAAGAGATAAAACCCACTATAAATACACCAAGCTCCACAGTCTCAGGTGTGTATTCAGCTATTTGTAGATGGGTGCCATGTGTCCTGCAGTCATCACCCAAAATCACATCAGAGAAAAACTGGAACACCTCCTGAATTACTATCCCAGCTCATTTCAGCAGCTTACTCCACAAATACTGTAAAACTTCAGCAAGAAATAAAATGTCAGAACAGAACTCATTTATATTTGCAGAAACACAAAGGTTTTACTTCTCAATGCCTACCTACATTAGTATCAAGTCTGGGATTCCAAACAGCTAATGCTTTATTCTTTTCAAGCCCCATAGGAGTTTAGAGAGCAAAAAGTTTCTTCCACAAGTGTATCAAGATCCTCAAGCTTCTGAACACTGCCCTTAGACATGTGTCAGGCTTAAACCCAGCCATTAGAGCTCCACAGCTCATGTTCTGGTTGCTATCTCCTCCCTCCCAGTAAAAGCCCAGGCAGTAAACACACACATAGCAACAGGAGTCCTTAGTGCAGTGCTAGAGGCTAACACTGGGCCTTTGAGGGACAAAGCTTTAGTATCCTCTGAGCTTCCCTAAATCATTTTCACTCTCCTATAAATAAAGCTGCTTATCACTGTACTTAAGCTTCTGGAACTTGAATTAGAGCAGGAATACCTCTACTGATTAGATAAAGGCTGTAGCAATGGATTAGTAACAGCCAAATAAAAACAAAAGGTTGATCTCTCCTCCTTACTGCTCTTTACATCTCATCTGAGAAAGGAACTATTTTGTCAACTAAAAACAACTGAAAGAAGAAAAGTCTCCTTCCAAAGCCATGGTTTAGGCTTCTGTTTACATCCCTTAGCACTCCCTGGAAGGAACAACTCTCCCTGCCTTGCACTTCAGCCTTAAAAATCAGAGAACTACTAAGCTTCAAAGGAAGGTGAGCACCAGATCAAAATGCAAAATGCTGCATTCTTCAGCTGTGCTGGAGGAGGAGAGCCGACTCCTGAAGTACCCTGAGCTCAAACAGCTGGAAGATCTCCCAAGTCAGAGTGTTCATGGACCAGAATTAACCATTCAGAACTCCTAGAGCCTTTATGCATGAAAGCCTTTTTCTTTTTGACCTTGAACTGCTGCTGGATTACTGGGCTTGCCTGCAGCAGGAGCTGCTTCCAGAGAAGCTGCTGAGCAGCTGTGAGATCTGCCAGGAGCACAGGGTGTCACATTCTTCCTCATTGTGTTTACTTACTAGCACAATCCAACTTTCCAGAGACATGAAAACAACTGTGAGTTGACAGCAGCTATTTACTGCTTCCTGAACTTGGCTTGGAGACCAAAGTTACTTTTCAAGTGTGTCATCAAGATGCAGGTCTATTTTCAAAGCTGGGCCACAATTAGCAGATAAAAACCACACAGTTTGACACAAAGGTTGGGTCAAATTAATTTTATTATGCTCCAAGATGAATTGCCACCAGTGCAACATCCTATTCACTGTACAGTTCAAAAATTCACATACTAAAAAGTTCAGTTCAAATAACTGGGAAACTGAATGATTGAGAAGTTCTTAGGGGTTTCATACAGACAAGTGCCTAGCTGGTATCATCTATGCACATAGAGTGTGGAGATACAAAAGCCTCATGCTAGTTTGTTAATTGCTAAGGCTACCTGGACAGTCATTAACCAGAAGAGAGGAGAGGTCTTCATGACAACACTTAGCAAGACTGCCCCAGTCTCATGAAAGGCTGTCCTCTGCCCATAGTGCAAGTGGTGGAGTGCTGAAGCATGCAGTTAGGACTAACTTTAACTGCCACTGCAGTCTTTATGCCTGAATTTATCCTGTACAAACACTACTTGAAAGTCAATATTAACCTGGACACCACAGAACGTGAGTGCACTTCTTCTAGGAAGAAAAAGAAATGGTAAACCCAAAAAGCTTTCTTTGGCCAGTATCTACAAATCAAAGTTTTATTCAGGAAGGTAACTTCAGAGCTCCCAAAACCCAGAAGAGAAGTTTGATGAATGAACTGTGATGCTTCATTCTTAACTGTATTACAGAAATTCCAACTGTGGGAATGCTAAACACATCTAGTAAGCAGCACGTTAGGAAAACCTCTAGGCCTCATCTGCTTTACTTTAAAATGCCCTATATGCAATAAAAAAAATAAGGGAGCAGTGGCAGGAGCTATATGAAAGCCATAGGAATATTTTCCTTACACACAAGTTCTTAACTCCACTGCTATTAGCCACCCCAGGCTGCACTCCCACTTGATCCAATGCTCAAGTCATTACAGCAGCAGAACCAGTAGGAAGTGTTTCCAGTAGCAGAGGCCAATGAGAAAGCTACTGCAAGGAGGAAGGACCACTTGCAAATCTTTTTCCTCAAGTTATGTGCTTAAATTACTCTTGGAAGGAAGTTAGCATCCTCTGCATAATTTAACTACAAACCTTACCTCTCCCACTACTTTTCAGCAACTTTCCTTTCTTCTCATCTGACTAAAGTAATTCTCTAAAGACTAGGTTATAACTGAGTTAGAAATCCAAGCTGTATCATGCAGGTCCAGCCTGTCAAGATCAGGTCCCAACTGGGTTTCAGTCAATACAATTCTGATAACTTAACTTTAGTTTGCTAGCTTGACTACAGCCCAAGACCCAGGAGACTATGCATTAACTATGCTCCAGATATGACTGACTTCACTAAACATTCTGTGGCAGCTAATGTGGCTTTAAAAAAAACCTACCTGAAAGTTACAGTAAGCCCAGTAATTACTGCTGCAGATCCTAAATACCCACATAGCATAGATTAGTAGTTTGGAAGAGGCAGAAAAGCCAATGGTTACTGCACTACAAAGTACAAGCTGGGGAGTGAGAAGCCCATGTGCCAGCCGCTTACTCAAGCACTGTTCTCATCTATCAGGTTCTTGCTCTTCATCACAACCCTTGGTCTTAAAGCCAACATATGAAGACAGCACACTGCCAGAAAGTTCAGTACTTATTCCAAGTGTACATTCTGATTTAATGGCTTTCCAGTTGTCTGGCTGTAGGATTGGTGTTTCAGGATTTGCTGTGTACCATCAGACAAAGACTGCAAAGCAATACCACTTATCTTGACTTTATTAGTACACCAAGGTCCTACAGATTTTTAAAAGTAATTATTAAACATATTGAAGCAAGCATTAAATGCAGCTCTTCAGCCTGAAAACCACATAAAATGGATTTAAAAAAAAAAAAGAAACCAAACTGTAGCAGTTGCCAGCCTCCAGTAATTTGTGTTTCTGCTTTCTGAAAGGAAGAGCTGGGACAGAGAACATGAAAATGATAAAAAACAAAGACTGAACTTGTCTGCATCAAAGATGCTTTTACCTCTATTCCAATGCAGAGCCACCCTGTTCAGCTTCAGCTACAATTCCCTACTTGAAGGATTCCATTACTCCTGCTGGTCCAGAGCAGTCAGGATTGCTACAGTTAGGGCAAGGAAATCTTCACAACTAGCTGTGCATTTCTGTGGTGGTTTTATGGAACACCTACTGCTAAGATCTGAACTGCAACCTTGTGATGTCTTTGAAACCATGCAACAGTATAAACCAGCCTCAACATTCACTTAGCATTGCATCTGAAATGAAGGGGCTGAAGGAACTAAGAGCTGCATCACTTAAAGAACATAGTGCTATACTAGGTTTTAATAAGAAAATTTAGATACAGAAAAAGTAGGGTATGAAAATAGTGTTTTCCTTCTTGCATTATAACTAAATTACATTAAGGTTTTTGTCAGTCTCACATAGTACATTTAAACTCCCTTATTGATGGAATGGAAAGTATTCACATGTACATTATCATCCAGGTGTAAACTTGCACACATTGACAGGGAGTAGCTGTGGAGAGGATTATGACAAACCTTTACAGATTAAATGAGGTATTGCACAGATTAATAAAAAAGCAAAAGGCAACAAAAATATACAGCAAATTGGTAGAACATTTACATGGTCATTTTACAGAATCCATAGACAGAAAGTAGTGTTTAGTATATCATTCACCTTAAAAATATATATATATATAATAATATATGATCAATCATCCCATTCATCATCATCCTCAAAGTCTTCTTCATCATCTTCATCCTCATCTTCATCTGTAAGGCAACAGAAAAGCAAGTCACTTGCACACCCTGAATGAACGTGACAAAAGTGCTGTTGATTTCTCCCTCAACCTTCTGAAAACAGAGCCATCAGCTGAAGGAGGTCACAACAATACCTCTGCTAACACCCTGTTTTGAGACTTCTAGACATGACATTGTTTAGCTAGGTCCTGGCTGAAAGTTAAAGATGATTTGTTTCCTTTTCTGACTCCTTTCCCCAGGTAAGAAAAACATTTATCTTCTTTTCTGGCAGGAGAGAATCAGGTCCCATTGATCACACTACTTATTACTCTTTTGTAGAGCATGGGAAAGTGGCCAGCTTCTTCCAGATTTCAACTCCAAGGACAGATTCATTTCTGCAGTGTAAGAACTGCTGCCCCAGGTTTCCTACACAATGGGATTTCTGTTTTCTCTACAAGAAAAGATATTGTGAGCTAAAGGCCACCGTGGTTACTGGCACGTTCCCAGCTGTGTAGTGCACATCAACATCTTGTTAAAATCCTTGTTACACTATTTTTATAGGTATCATCATTCCAAAGTTGGTGCCTTTGAAAATGAAACTCCTTATTTGTTAGGCAAGAGCATTCCCTTCCCTAGGAAAATGCTGCATTGAGCACCTTTTTGGTATTCCATTTATGCAAAGCATCAGAACTGGAGATCACTACCTAGGATGGCAAACCAACACAGCACACTGCCCTTAGCCAAAGGCTCTGCAGGCTGCAGGTCAGTTTTTGTAGCAAGCTCTGGAAGAAAGATACCAGTGCCTAAATAGAAGAGATGTAGCCCAACAGTTGCACTGCAGCTACTGAACTGCACTTACTACAAGCTGTCAGCCTTATTTCTTCCAAGCACTGAAGTGGGAAGAGTCACTTCAGTGCTAGAATGGGACTAGGCAGTTAACACCAGTTCTCTGATCCTTATCCAGCAGGTGGCATCTAAAGCACATTGGAAGCCACAGTTTTAAGAGCATGAATCTTTTCAAGAGCTTTGGCTTCTTGCAACAGAAAGCATTAAAAGAAACTTCCCTCCAAGATAGTTTGACAACTTATTTCATCAGACAGCTAAGGGCTAAAAATGAGTCAGTTGCAAAGAAAGAAAACTAAAATAACTTCCAAAATAATCTTCACATATAATCAATAATAATCAATATAATCAATCATTAACTCAGCATTGCTAGGAAGCCCTGTGCACCTGGAATTCAAAGGAGCAGGAAGTAACCCTTCAGGCTATCTATCACCAGGGACTGCACAGAGCATTCTGGATTGGACTACAGGCTCAAATCCATAGGGTTTTTTTCCAGCAGTGTTTTATGTTGACTAGAAGCAGTCACTCTTGAACTCCTGACAGATTCCAGACTCACCTGAAGAATGAATGGCTTTGCTCCTTTTCTGCATAACTTCCATCAATGCCCCCACAATTCCTGAGGTGGGTGCAGGTGTGGGTGGTGCACTGTCCTGACCATCAGATACCTGGGGAAGAAAACCATACATAAGATGCAATTAGCCAAACAGAAGCTGTGCACTTGGAGACAGAGCCTTAGAAGCTGAATGAGCTTCTTTTCAGCCATGAGGAAGACTGCAACTGCAGTTTGTTTCTTTAGCTTAAGCTATTTTATTTACTACAAAAGTCAGTCTCTTCTCCTTTGCCATTAACACAACTGTAGTTAGTCCATACTCAAGTTTAAATATTTCACAGCTCTGACTATCCTGAAGTGAGACTCAGGTAAAGGAAAGCATTCAAGGTCCCTTCCAACCCCTAACACACTCTGATTCTGTGATCTTAATATGCTTGTGCAGTCATGACTTGTGTGGCTGCAGAATTGTTGTTTATTTTATCCTTGGTACATGCTACAAAATCTCTTTTCTTGTTTGGGTTTGTTAGCCAGGTCTGTATTGGGTTGATATTACCTTCTGGAAGTACTGAGACTTCAAGATACTGCATACCTGTAATGGCAAATAAAGGTTAAGAAGGCTCAAGTGCAGAAGAGTGGCAACAAAAACAAGACCTACAGGCTGTTGGTAGGTGAAACAGTAATAGTGAGTGATAGCCTAAGCTGCAGCAGGAGCATCCCTCATGGGCAGCACTTTTCCAGAGCCAGCCAGCCCCCTTCTGAAAAGCCTCACTGTTTGCAGAGCACAGCTCCATTTTAATAGAGGAAGAAAGAAACTCCAAACCCTAGTGTTTGCCTTCTACTTCCACTAATGCTGAACTCATTCCCTGCAGTTTTGGAGATGATTTTACTGAAGCATTCGGGACAGCAGCAAGCTTTCATAGTTCTGGCAGGAGTTCCTTACAGCCATGCTACTGTGGTATCACCACTGTAGGATTTACAGAGGTTCATTTCTAAGCATTTTCTCAGTACTTCTGCCTAAAGCATCACTTCAAAACCTGCCCAAGTTATGATCCAGCTGTAACAGCCCCACTTGATGCTGCATTCCTGCAGCCACTTGCAAGTGGCAAGGAGCCAGAGGTGAGCAGCAGCTTTTACTCACAGATTTCAGCTGTATACCCTGTCGTATCTGGTCCATCAGTGCATCTCTTCCTGAGCAGGACACTGGTCGACTGTTCTGTTCTACTTTCTTTAACTGAGCTCCTTCTCTGATTTGATCCAAGAGTAATGCTTTGTTTCCTGCAGGAACTGGAAGCTGGTGATCAACCTCTGAAGGAAGGCCTGGTGGTGGAGGAGGACCAGGAGGAGGTGGAGGAGGAGGTGGTGGTGGAGGAANTGGGGGTGGAGGAGGGCCGGAAGGTGCTGCTGCTGAATGCACTGGTGGTGGGGGAGGATACATCCTGTTCGGAGGAGGTGGGGGCACTGTCGAACCAGGTCTGTACGGAGGTGGGGGCGGAGGTGCTGCTGTAGGAGCTCTGGAAGGAGGTGGAGGCGGTGCCCCTCGGCCCCTGGCGGGGGGAGGAGGGGGGCCCGAGCTGTGGGGAGGTGGTGGTGGAGGCGGAGGGGGTCCTCCTCTGCACGGTGGCGGTGGAGGCGGAGCTGCAACGAGAGGGGAACAGTTTGACGATGCCGTGCAACTCAAAGACATTAGGGTCTTGCAGAGACCAGCAGAAAAAGAAAGAAGACGCTGCCTTTCCTTTTGCAAGGATCTCTGTGCTTCTGCAAACTTTACTCATTTGGATTAGCTGAGTAGAGCCCAATCTGTGCTATGCTTGCATGAACGCAAAGCAAGCTGAATATAGCCCTAGCTGGTAGGGCTTGGAAAAGAGCTCACACTGCAGAAAGCAACTGCAATGCATAGGGACTGAAGGCACAAAACAAGCTTGGCTATTCAATTTCATTCCCTCCTATGGCAGAAATATTATTCATAATCCAAGTGCATCTTGAAGTCAGGGTTTTCTTTTCATGGCAAAATGCAGAAAAGAAGCATCTGAAGTTTTGTTGAGCTAGGACAGAAGGCAAGAGAGCTTTCAGAAAACACATGCAAAGTGAAATACCAAATTTCTACTACACAACCTCTGCATTATCCAGTTAGGGAATTACAGAGGCAAGTATTTTTTGAAGTAACATCTTCTAGTAACAAAAAAAGTACCAATGCATTTCAATGCAGCATAACTGACTGTGTCTTTTTTAACTCTAAATTGCTTCCAACAATATCTTTATGGCAGGGACTGTAGAAAGGAAATAACTCCATGGCTACCTCAAAGCACAGGATCATTTCTAAATGAAGTAGCTCTGCTCATGGCATCTTCAATAACATCATTTCATTGCCTCTTCCATTAAGCATCTAATGGCTTACAGCATTTTAGACTGGGTGGCAGTTGCATGTCACTACTTAATGCAGGGACTATCATACAAATGAGAACATCCAGCTTTGATTTCATATGCTTTGATAATAAAAAAAGGTCTTAACACACCAGAAGATGATACTTTAGCTCTTAGACTACCTCCTTCCCCTTACTGACAAAGCAGGTGGTATGCACTGGAACAAAAAGGGGACATCCCTAAAAGAAGAGATTTTGAGGAAGCAGGAGACACGAGTGCCCCAGTGCCTCCTTCCCTGCTCCTTTCAGAGAAACAAACCCCTTCAGAAATTGCTTCTTATCTTCTTAAGGTCCACAAACTGCTCTGTTGGTTTGTTTCCATCCCTTCAAAAGAACACCATGGGGGAGAATCTCCTCTCAAACTTCCTATATTTTCCAAGAAACACACTGTCCACACCCTTGACTTAAAAGATGCCCACTACTTTTTGGCTGCCGTGAGTGTGGTTTCCTGCTGGGCCATTGGAGGCCAGTATTTGCAAACACAACTTCCTCAGCAAGCACTAGAGGCAGTTTCTCTTTATTACTGTAAAGACAAAGTGGTTATGTTCCAGACTCTCTACCACCTCTAGATTTTGAACACAAGGGTTAAGTTTCCTGTGGGGAAGGGGTTTAGCTGCATCCCATCTAGAGAGATGTCAAATCCAGTCTGTGGAAACAGTTCAGGAGTTTTTGTAAGGTTTGTCTGCACTTAACTGAAATGAAATGAGGAAAAAGGAGCAAGGAGAGAGAACCATTACCTCATCCTCTCTCCCCTCCCCCCCCTAGACAGACAGCACAAGCAAAGCAAGAAAATGATGTAGGTTTTTATAAATGCACATTCATCTGAACATCACCAGGAACAAAAGTTTGTCAAGTCTTCTGTTGATGGCATTTCTACTAAGAGAAAACCCAACAAAACCCAAACCAAAACACCCCCCAAAACCCAACAAACAAAAACTCCAAACCAAACAAAACAGCAAAAAAACCCCCAATACTAAAACTAGTGAAAGGACAGGAAAACCAGGGAAGTAACTTCTGCCTTAGCAGAACAAGGTGTCTGCAACTCTCTCATCAGCATCCTAGAAGGCTGAGTATGTGAGCACAGAAATTCTTGCAATAAACACATCAAACTGTGTTTCAGCTGAGAAAAAACACTTCAGCCAGCAGTCAAGGCTACACAGCAAATAGTATAAGGGTGGATAAAGTCACTTAAATACTGGAGTGTTTTCTCTACCTCCATCAAAAAGCAGAGGCAGATTATGATCACACATGTTAAAAATGAGGAAGCTTTTCTCTCAACTTCACACATGCAAGTGGCCATAATGGGAAGCTAAGACATAAGCAATAGGAAAAGAGGTATTTAAAAGTATTTTAAGCTAGTCATAAGACTCCAAGGCAAGTCTGGGCTCACCAACTCTGCAAACACTTAGAGTTAAGCTCATATAAAGAAACTGACAGATTTCTTCGTGAGAAAGAAACCCTAAGTGAAATTTTGCTTCCAATTCAACTAAGAAGTTTGCCTACAACTTTTAGTATTGCAGTCAAACAGATGTGTACAACTAAGCTTTCTTGTCTAGGAAAGAAATCACACAGCAGCATGAAGTGCTTAGATGCCAGGTCAAATACATACCACTCCACCAGGAGGGACCTAAGGAATAAATGCAACAAGTCATTGTACTCCCAATCTCTCTCTCTTCAGCCACCTGAACAAGGTATTCACCAGCTTCAAACTGCTACTATTCCCATGGCATTTATATCCTCTTTCTCTTGAGAACTCTTCTGGGCAAATGCTTGGCAGTTTGATATTGGCAGGGTAACTTTCAGACTGAGTTGTTGGGTGTTAGGAAATGGCTTATTTAAGAACGTTCTTGCAGCAGAAGCCTGCTCAAAACTAGCACTTTAAATCAGAACACAAACAAGCTTTTTCTGTAATCATCTAACACATGCAGGTCTCTAGCCTGTTGCAAGGCTCACTACACAGTGCTGCCAGGGTAAAGGGGCATCATGCACACACCTCTCAGCCATGTACTACTCCTCTGACTGACAAGAGCAATATGGCTTGAAGATTTTGTCTGTAAAATTGAGCTTCTACATAAATATGCAACATACACAGCCTGAAAAGATCAACACTGAACATGCTGCTTTGCAGTCAGACTAGAAATAACAGCTAGAAAAGATCTTTCTTCTTTAGGGAAGAAGTAGTCTTATGGGTCATGGATGAAGATTTTTCTATAGTATACTGTGGACAGAAACATGAGGAAACCCAGTGCAACTGCAGTGACAGCAAGGCCAGAAAGGAGAAGCAAAAACTGCTGCGCTTCTGTGTGCCCTGCTCTAGGGAACCCTGCTGTGGCAGGAGGGTTGGACTAGATGATCTTTCCAGGTCCCTTCCAGCTCCTAACATTCTGTGATCATCAAACAGCTTCTGTGCTAAGCCTTGCAGCCAAAAAAATGCCCTGCCCAGTGTTGTATGTGGAGCTAGAAGGAATCCCAACCCCACCTTGTCTCCGCAGCTCGTTCTTCACAGCTTCCACCCCTCCTGTCTTCTCGATGAAATCATAGATGACCTTAGAAGTTTCTTTATCTTTGAGCTGAGCTTCTGAAATTCCACACAGATCAAACAGGTTTTTCAGTTCTGGGTCTAAGTTGTTCACCTGCAAATTGGATTAAGTCATGTTAGCTGAAGTCAGGTTAGCTAAGTAGCTTGAAATAGTCAATATCATTTGTATGGGGAAAAAAACCTGTGAGCCACAGAGCTGAAAAGGAAAAGCACAGCCAGGCACTTGCCTCTGGCTTGATTTGCAGTCAGAAAGGACTATTTCAGTAGAAGCAAATACTTTGCACAAAAACTCTCCCATCTTTTCCCCTCAACCCTGGATCCCTCCTACTCCCTTCTCCAACACCTCTCTTTACACTGCATTATAACCCCACCACTTATAACCATTTTGAGGAGCATTCAACCTACAATTTAAGGTCAATCTTCACAATTTCCACTTTAAAAGCCTCAAAAGTTTTTCTTCATTCAGAGTCTTAAAGAACTTATTCAATTACTTACATCAAAACCTGTGTTTGGATCCCAACCAACATGTCCAATGTGTCTAAAACAAAGCAGAAAAGTCCATTTAATTAGCATGAAAAGGACCTTGGTAATTAATATAACAGGACACCAACATAACTGGAGATTATTAACAGCTTCTACCTCCAGTCTCACTAATACACTAACCAATTCCTACTCCTCAGTGCCCCACTTAAAGGAACAGTAAAACTTTCTCCCAACTCTTGTCTTGTGTCAAGAAGCCCAACTGGAGAAGTCATTTCCCCCCTTAGGTTATGGTCTGGCAAAACATGAAGGCTCCATGGCATCCTGTGGTGCACATGGATGGTGACAGAAAGACTGCACAGAGATCAAGGGAGGACTTCAGCCTTTATATAGTAAGTGAACTTTTGAGCTACTGCCAAGGTCTTCAGTGTCACCCAGCTGGAAAGCCTCCTCCTCCCTGCCATCACTGCTCATTCTCTCATCACCATTCATTTCTTTCAAAGAGAGCCTGGGACTGGTTTCAGTTGCCACCTTCCTAGGCTTCTAGTAGCCATTTCCCATGGCTACTGAAGTATGATTTTATAGGATGCTATAACCAGCCAGAAAGGCAGAAGAGTTTGTGGCTCTCTCCAAGCTGCTTCATCCAGCTGCTGGTGGCTAAAGGACAGAACCATGTTTACCACCATGGTTTGGGTTTCTTTTTGCCCATGACCAGTCCTAGAAACTCAGTGCAGTCTTCAGGAAGTCCAACTCAGTTTCAAAACTACCAGGTGAGCTGCAGTAGCCTCCACAGTTCAGGCTAAGGTTGTCAGATTACAGGGGCTATTTTGCTGTCCTTACATAGTGCCTGGCACAATGGACCTTGGATCCTTGCCTAGGGCTGTGAGCACCACCAAGAGCACACATTTTCTTAGTGATAATACTGAAGCTCAGTGATCAGTTTTGCTCTTGATAGGATTATGATTAGTTAACTGCTTGGCTTGAGGGGCAAGAAGTAAAAGATCTGATTTAAAATTCCATTATGCTACAGAAAAGGCAAAATAGGAGAGCCCCTTGTTTTACCTAAATATTTAAATGCCTTTTGCCATCCAAATTACAGAGTTCTGGATGATAAACCACAGTTTGGTTCACAAACTTGCATCAGACTTGCATTTCCTACTACACAGTCTCATATTCCAATGTAATCTAGTAGCTGGCATATGTCAACTGACATTTCCCAGCCCAAACACTCTTACTCACACCATTTGGCAGACCTGTGCAACTCAGGATGCACTGGTAAGAGGCTGTGTAAACACAATTCAAAGCTTAGGCTAAGCAGTGACAGTGTTGGTGTTCACCAGTAGCACAGCTCAACTTAAACACAAGTTATCCTATCAGTACATTTGCCTAAAACTATAACCCATCAATTCCTACCTGATGTTTGAACAAAGCCAGCAATTAAGGATCTTACACAGCAAGAAGAAACATAGCTGCACTCTGCAGCAAACTCAGCTACACCTTAAGCCAAACAAAACAGCCTTCCCATCATCTTTGCAAGGGTTCACTGCTATTTAATCTTACACTCAATGACACCAGAATGTATCTTTTCTTTGAACTTCATTAAATATTTTATCTTCTTTCAGCTTTTCTAGGTCTGAACCTGATAGACATCAAAACAAAAGTCTCAGATTCATTCTAGACTGCTGCACAACCTCTTCCACACTGATCAGAGCTCAGACACACTAATGCAAACTATTACTTGTAATTTCATTCACCTGAAGTCTGCATCAGTAGAGCTAAAACTGATGCAGCTACCAACCACTTTTCAGTGTTGTTTCACCTTTCCTTCTTTTCTGCTTTCTTCCTCTGAAGAGACACTAACAGAGACAGCACTTCACTGATACTCAGACCAGAAAGCTCATGGCTGGTGTCTGAATTGTCTAAGGACAGCATGGTGATGGAAGCACTTGAGCTAACCTCTCCTTCTACTTTCTCTGCTATCCCATTCTACCATCTCAAAACACTGGGCAGTAAGGTTACCAGAACTGGCAATACCAGCATTACTTTGATGGAGTTTTATTTTGGGAGAGCATGTCAGTGGAAGTGAAGAAAAACAGTGGTTTAAAGATCAAGACATTCACTTAACACTGAAGCCTCATGCTGGCTTTTTTTAATGCTGCAGAGCAACAGATCTTTCCTGTGACAAGCTCCAGCTCTTTCAATTCCTGTTGCTTTAGCATATAAAGCATGGATCTTAAAAGGCAGAAGACTCAAATACCCAATTCTAGTTCAGAAAAACAAACAGTTAGTTCAGTAAATATAAAGCCAAGTTTCAGACAAGTGAAGCTTAAACTGCTACATCCTAACAACCCTAAAAGATTGAAGATACAGAAGAAACTATGTTCCAAAAACCCCAAGCCATCCTGAAGAGGTGTCCATGCACCTTGTACTTTTATCCCAAGATATAGGCACTAGCTCACAGCTCAGGATAAGTAAGTTTGTAAACAGAAAGCCAGAGATAAAATATGTCTGAGTCATTTCTGCTGTTCTGACAGGCCAGGACCTGCATGACAAGGCACAGCTAAGCAGGCACAACTCTTTAAGAGTACCAGTGTCAAAGAGTCTGGAAAGAGTCTGCTCTGAGCTGACAAACTTCAGGAAGGCTTCTCTAAGCAGCTCAATTGTTTTCTAAGCTATTTTTAAGCTAGCAAGTTGCTTTCTGTTTCCAGCTGCACTGAACTCCTCACCTGTGACTAAGCTAACTTGCTTTTAGACCTCCCAGCTTTCCAGCTAGCATTCCCTGCAATTCAGGTTGCAAACAAGTCACATACTCAAGTCTTGAGTGTTTGAAGGTGTCAAATTAACAAACTCACCCAGAAACCCCACCCAGCAAACCCCAAACTCCCAGAAGTCCTTACTGGAAGTTAGATGGTGTTCCAATATCTGCCTTTGTCAATCTTCTCTTTTTAGTCTTTCCTTTCTTCTTTTCTTTGGTATATGAAATATTGTTGACTTGTGGAGTATAAAATCTGTTAGTTGTAATTTCTGGGTTTTTGATATCAACAGTTGCCATTGGTAGATTTGGGCCTGTGAAGGGAAAGTACAGGATTTTGATGATTGTGTTTCAACAAAGTCATATTTAATCTAAAAACTTGGGTTTTGGAGTGGTAAAATACTTGTACTGTAGGCACGGCTCTACATGCCACATGCATCTGGCTGGGTTCTGGATGGCAGACACACAGACCAAGGTATTGGAGGAAGAAGAAAATAAAATGCTGCTAGAACAGAGCCACGGCAGAAAAATTTCTCAGCTAAAATTTGGGGTTTGTTGCAAATTTGGCAAAGAAAGGAATTTTAATGCAAGGAGTTCTCTTGTGCACAGAACACCTGGGCTGACCCACATCAAGGTACAACATAGCTACAACCCTAGACAAGATCAAAGCAGGGAGTGTCATCAACAGGAACACACAACACACCACCACCTTGGCAGGCCAGTAACTTGATCCTAAAGGAGAGGGAACCTTCTCTGAAGCACCAGGTGTGAATGCTTTCTGCTATCAAACAACCTGAGCATCACAAGAACTTCAGAAGGCTGCTCTGGACATGCTACTGCCTTCAAATATAGGCCAACATCTCCAGAACTAAGCAGGATGTTTGATGTCTTACTCACTGACTGGTTTACAAAGTAACTGAAGTCCCAGATAAGAAGCAGAGACAGTAAGAACAGCACCAGAAATACAAGTTATACACTCAAATTATGTTCTACAACCTTAGTCTTCCTCATAAACAACTCTGAATTACAACCACAGTTATTCAAAATGCAGCTGAATTTGGGTCCTGCTAATTCTTAGCATTTGAGTATTATTTTTACTTGTGGGATACTAGTAAATAAAGACACCTAGCAAGTTTTGCACCCAGGTTTTTTTAGCTTTGGCAGAAGGTAGCTCTTGACATAGGCAAGTGATAGCAGTATTTCAGCACCAAGAGGCAATTCACCCATTTTTCATAGACACTTTTATGTATGTATATATATTTTTAAAAGACCTGCAAAAAGGATAAGTAATTTTGGGTTTGGGAGAATGACATTAAGCAGTCAATTTAAAACCAGTTTGGCCAAAACCAGTCTGAAAATATCCTCTACTTGCTTGTGAGGCACTACCCCACTGCTTAGTAAAACAGTTAAAATAAGCCTGATGCATCTATTCTTCCTGGGCAGATGACAGAAAAGCCTAACTGGACTTGGACCCTTATTTTGAGACATTTAGCATGGATAATTCAAAGCTCTCTAAGGATTCTGTAAGGATCAACAACCCTTAGGTTTTACAGTCCCAAGTGCAAATGACCAAGGAGAAGCAGACAAATCTAATGGATAACACAGCCCACATGGGTAGCTTTAAACCCTCACTGGAAAGCACCTGGTACTGGCCAGAGGCAGAAACAAGAAGAGAAACACAGTGGGCTAGACAAAAGTTATCTAAAAGCACATGACAACTCCTACATCCCTGTAGGAGTCTTCAAGGACAAGATTGAAAACTGCATTGAAAGTGCAGTCTCCTAGGCAGAAATATGCTTTGATCTACAAGTGTTATGATCTAGACAGCTGCCCACTGAGAATCCCAAAGCACATCAAAACAATCTGCAGTGATAAAAGCTCCCCTTAAAGTTAGCATGAAGTTCACTAATTGTCAAATATGATCAACCCCAAACTTAAGAAGTGGAGTTAAAGAAGATCTTGAGGATGAACTGAAAAATTACAGTCTTCATTGCATTAGATACAAAACCACTAAGGGTTCATTTTCACTTTAATCACTAGTTACACTTTCCTTACTACATTCTCTCTCTTTCCATCTGTTATACTGACATTTGTTGTTCCAACAGCTGTACTGATGTTCAAAAAGGAACACACAGCTTTGCAATGCTATGAAGTTTATGATGTTCTCCTCCAAATTCCTAACAGTCATCAACAATGCACCTTTCCACATGGAAAATCCTCAACTAACCAGCCATGCTTTGAACCCTGAAAAGCAGCAGTCATTTGCAGATAGAGCTGAGCTCAAATGAAGGACTGAGAGCCTGATTCCTTGATTCTGCCAATATTCCTCCAACACAAGACAGTAAACTCAGACACAAACATTTTCCTTACCGTCAGGCTGAGCCCTTAGATGTCCCCGAGGGATAAAGGAACCTTGGTAAGAACTGTACTCTTCTAGAACTGCCATATTTATATCCAGTAATATTTTCCCCATCATAAGACATGCACCTTCCCCATCAGGTGTAGCCAGCTCCACAAATGAAGATGAGAGAGGCATATAGAGCTCATCACTAGGAAGTACCTGACAGTAGAGTGGCCTTAGGCATCCACTGGTATCAATCTCCGTGACATCTTCAGAAGGGGCTCCAGAAAATGTAGTACAGAACATTTTCAGATGCCAGTTCTATCACCTTTTATTTAGCCTCTCTAGGTACCTGTCCCCAGGCTACAGACAGCCCTTCAACAAATGCAAACTGTTCTAGTTAGCAGCTGAAACAAAATTCTGGCACGTGGTTCTTAAAGATTCTCCCAAAGCCCAATTCTCTACCAAATCCTTGTTCCACCCAGAACTTCCCTAAGAGATCAGTTCAGCTGCAGCAGCTCCACTTTATCTGCACACAGACCTAGCTATGACAAATGAACAGAACATAAATCCCATGAAATGACAGACTAATACATTTTACATAACTCTTAATGCCAATTTGATTTTAATCCTGCAGTTCTACAAAAATAAAGATCTTAAATCCCTACCCCTGACAGCATCACATGCAAAGGCAGAGTGCTTTTGCCATGCAGCTCCAAGGGACACAGAAAATGCAGCCAAACAAGCTCCACTAAAACTAAATTCCTCACAGGATTTCAAGCTTGGATCATGTGAGCACAGAAACATGCCTGTTCTTGGTTTCCCACTTTTAAAGGTAAATATGCTTTGATAGTCACTACAAAAAAAAGCAGATGTTCCTCTTGTTTCCTCCAACAGAATTTCACTGCATACAGAGAGCAAAACAAGAACCAGTTGATACTAACATTTTTTCCCCCCAGTTACATTCTGATAGCATATATCAACCCCATGTATGAGTATAGATTGGGGGCTGAGCTGTTGGAGAGCAGTGAAGGGGAAAGGGATCTGGGGGTCCTGGTGGATGGAAGGATGAGCATGAGCCAGCAGTGTGCTCTTGTGGCCAGGAGGCCAATGGGATTCTGGGGTGGATTAGAAGGGGTGTGGCTAGTAGGTCAAGAGAGGTTCTTCTCCCCCTTTACTCTACCCTGAGGAGGTCACATCTGGTGTATTGTGTCCAGTTCTTGGCCCCTCAGTTGAAGAAGGATAGGGAACTGCTGGAAAGAGTCCAGCACAGAGCCAGGAAGGTGATGAAGGGGCTGGAACATCTTCCTGATGAGGAAAGGCTGAGGGAGCTGGGTCTCTTTAGCTTGGAGAAGAAGAGGCTAAGGGGTAACCTCATCTATGCTTTTAAATATGTGAAGGGTGGGTGTCAGGAGGATGGGGTCAGGCTCTTCTCAGTGCAGCCCAGCGACAGGACAAGAGGCAATGGCTGTAAGCTGAAGCACAGGAGATTCCGTGTGAATACAAGACCAAATGTTTTCCCAGTTGAGGTGCCAGAGCACTGGCACAGGCTGCCCAGAGAAGCTGTGGAGTCTCCTGCTCTGGAGAGATTCCAAACCTGCCTGGACATGCTTCTGTGTGACCTGGTCTAGGGAATCCTGCTGTGGCAGAGGGGTTGGACTAGATGATCTCCAGAGGTCCCTTCCAACTCCTAACATTCTGTGATTCTGTGATCTGCTCTAGTCTGAATTCCAAATGCTAACTGCAGAGGCTAGAACCCATGCCCTAAGCATGTTTCAGCTGTGATTACAGAGGGCATGAACACAGCTAACTCTCTGCAGGCAAGGAAGCCAAGCATTCCAGAATTTGACAGAATCAGCAAACGAAAACAGGTTGTGAAAGAGCACCTGGACTCCCAGTGAAACAGAGCTTTGACTAGTGATTACAAACCTCTGCATGGGCACAAACCTCTATGCAATCCCAAGATATTCAAGATATAGGCACATGATCAACGAATGCAACTTTAGCATGCCATATTCTTCTCAGAAAATGCTGTTGCCTGAGGTCTTACAGGATCAAGAGAGTGTTTTCAGCAGAGAAGTCTTTGCAGATTTAGTTTTCTTAAATCTGACTGCAATCCCAGATACCAAACTAGACAAACAAATTGTTTGCTACTGCTGGTAGCAACATTTACAGCACAGACAAAGACTAATTTCTTTTTCTGCCCAGTGGCACCACACAGTCACCACTGCTGGTGCTCTGCAGCCACTGCTAACAGGGATGTGCCGTTTAAGTGAGCAGAAGAAAATGTTCAAATCTAAATGGTAAGGCCTAAAGTGATGATTGCCTCAACTTCCTCAAAATTTTGATGGGATGGGGAAAGGGAAGAAAAAGAAGGAAAAACACAGAAAAACTGTTTTGAGAAGTAGTCCATATGAGGGAAGCTTTATCTGAACACAAAAGGTCTCAGTAGTTCCCAGAATTCAGGGTCAGTTAAGGATTACCTACCAAGGTGCTTCACTGTCTTGGTTAGTACAAATTTACACACTTAGCTGGGTACACTGAGTTACATTTTATGGATGCTTTATGAAGTCTGGCATCATTCTACCTGCCTTCTGACATTTTTAATTTCACCCAGCTTCTGCACACTGATCTTATCTACACATATTCTGAAGCCTAAGCAGCAAATGCACAGTTTTCCCCTCTGCTTTCTTGCAAACCCATGATCCTCCCAAACCCTAATTTAGATCTGCCAGCTAAGCCCCAAATCTTTCAAGCTCCAACAAATACCAAGGCACAGGTACAAAACAAATGTTCTAACCTCCAGAAGAGTTTACAGCTTTTGCCACCACATGACTATCCTGACCAAAACTCTACAAAGACAAGTCAATGACAGGAGGAGGAAGAAATGAAATGGCACTGAGTCATGCCAGCAGCTTACCGTTCGGTGGGTCTCGTCTCTTCTCTGTTGGAAAAGAAAAGGACTATTTATTGATGGGTATCACAGGAACAAAATCACCCAAAGTTTAAGTTTCTACTGAAGCTTTCAATGACCTTGAACTCAAACTTGTGCTTAAAGCCTCCTTGTTGTGCAGTTGAAACAAAGCAGTAGAGAACAATAAAGCCCCAATCTCGGATACCGAGCACTGATTTCAAGTGAGCAAACCCAGGAGGAGCATAAGCAAACAGCTCCTGAGTTGGCTTCTGATGTTTTGACTACAAGGTATATGTAAAAAGGACCTTATCCAAGTGTTATGCTTTCTGACTTCCACTGAATGAGACTGTTGCTTTGTTATCACTTGAAATACTATCAGCACTTTTACAGTGTTCTCCTACAGAACCTAAACTAAACTGATTCTCGTCTTCTGCAAAGAAAATAGGACACAGAGAGGCAAAACACTTCACCTGCATTATCCTACAGGTAACTGAACACTGTGGGACAGAGCTAGACTTACATTCTATCCAGGCAGATTAAGTCTACCAGAGAAATTAACTCATTATAGCAATTTCTTCCTAATTTAAGGTTAAGTGTTTCAGTTACTTTAAAACACCACCAAAACCCCTCAGGATTTACCTAGCTGAAAAGCAGCCTGATATTAGGAAAATAAAGACAGCATTCTCTGCCTTTCTCCCTCATTCTGTTCTCTGAGCTATTTTGTACATCTGCAAGCTTTTGGACATTCTCTGTTTGGAGTTAAAGTTTCACCTCTTGAGAACCCCAAACGCACCTACTCAGGAGTTGTCTGTGCACTGGAGTGGATTTCATGCCAAGTGAGGAAGAGCTGAAGATTGCTGCCTCTTCTTGCAGCTGTTAGACAATACTTTGTGTAATAGTCCCAGCACCAAGACAGTTTTATGAGCCAGAATTGCTGTTCTTGCTACCTTCCAACAACATAGGCTTTCCAGAAGACTCCTGGAAAGGTCTCCTAGCAAGCCCTGCATGGTATTACAGGCTGCTAAGTGATCACCTGCAGTACTCATTTCAGTGCAAAGCAGGACAGGTAGCCTTGCTAGGAACTGAAACATAGGCATGGGAGTGAAAAGCCCATTAAAACAGAGAAGTATCAAAACTCCCAGAGTACCACCTCTGTGTTTGAGAGGTAAAGATGCATTAGAATACACACAGAGTTCATATATTATAAATAAATATAGAATTGGTTTCTAGAATTTAATTATATCCTACAAGCATATTTATATAGAAATCATAAATAACACAACTTTAACCTATCCTTTATATTACCTATTAATCTATGCAGAAATCATCTTTTATACCAGCATTTATAAAGAAATCAAAACAGCACCCCCAAATCAGCTTTGACCTGGGCAAGTGCAAAGCCTGTCCTTTTTGAAGCTCAGTGAAATAGTGTTACAATGCCACACAGATCTCCATCTAGTGGTTTGCCTAAGGAATCTCAGAGCAGCAGGTTTCACTGAACCACGAGTTTCAAACAGTTTGTTGTGGTCAGTAAAGCTAACATATTCCTTCCCAAATCCTATCTGTGCACCGTAGCACTGTGCTTTAGACACAACAGTCAGAGTGAAACTTCAGGAACAGGAGACAGATTCCTAAAACCATGCAGGTTGGAAAAGAGCTTTGAGATCACTGACTCCAACTGCAGTGTGTGGCTGATAGTATCCCAGCTATGCAAGCTGATGCAAGGTTACTTTTACATAAAAGGAATGAGAAACATTATTAATGCCACTTCTTCATGACCTCACAGCTGCTAATGGAACCTTATGAACTTATTCTGAACAGGGGGAATCTTAAAGAAGGCACTGAAGCTTCTGGAGCATCTGCTGTGCACCTGACCAAAATAGGTCATGTAGGTTCCCAAGAACACTTGCAATGATGGCACCCCAAGATGAGGGCTCCCTCCCTTTCCATTAGCCTGCACTGCATTGCTAGTGCAATTCAATTCAAGAATGGACTATAAAAACACATCCTGCAGCCTGGACACAAGCCTGAGCACATCCATGTGTTCCCAATCCATGTTTGGTAGCACCTTCTTCATGGACATATGGCTGGCAGACAGGCAAGTTGTTTAAGGGCTCCCTGGAAAGGGAACAAGACAAGATCTGTAGGAAGCCTGAGCTGCCTTTAAAACACTGACCATGTTCCTAAGGCAGCCTGAAGCTTGCAGAAAGCATGCTGTGCTTCAGACTGTCCTGTGCTGCTAAGGACACTACAGGCACATGAAGTCTCCTGGGTCTTGGCCTCCACCAAAATCACTTGTTTGAAATAAAAGACATTTTGCTACTAAATGCTGGATCAATACCAAAAATTCCTTCACATGAATTACTGAGCATACCAGATGGTAAAAACCTTTGTTCCAATCCACTTGGGCTGAATTTCAACAAAGCAGTTCTAAACAGCCCAAAGCTAGAAGAGGGTTTAGTCAAATGTGAAAGCACCTGAAAGAAAGATTTCTACTTTCATACTTTCCTATCATTACTTTCATACTTTTCTTCATACTTTCATAGTACTTTCATGCTTTCCCACTAGCTGGTTACCATTTTTGCTTCCTCCTGGTCTGTGTTTTCAAACACCACAACCTCTGAGTCTAGGCTTACAAGCAAACTTCCACCAAGGAGTAACCAAGTTAAGCTGGCACAGACAAATATTTTTGCACAACAGAGAAAAGAAGCAGGCTTTAATAACACAATTACTTCTAAATATCATTATGGCAGCAGGGCCTTCCAGTAGTTTGCAGACAGAAGTAACTTCCTGCCTCCCCCCAACACAAGATAACCCAGCCTGTAGTTAAGATAATTGGATTTTTTACCTGATTTTCTCTGCCGTCGTCCAAGCAAATCTGTCACTGTTTTGCAGAACACTTTAGCTTCTTCTTCATTAGCAAAATTAAGACCAACTTGACATGTCTGAAAAACATGAATATTCCCCCCCCCAACCCCATGACTAAGCAAATGTTTCCAAGTCTTTCTTAAATGTCTTCTTACACCTTCTGAAGGTATCATCAGAAAGAATCATCGCTGCCAATCTGGAAGCAAGCCTCAGTGAAACATTCTGTCTCAGGAATCTCTGTCTACTAACCAAGTTTCTAGAGATCATGGCTAACAAATCTGAGCAAAATGTTGTAGTTTGGGATCAAAGGGGAGGAGATGACCATTTTTGCTTTAAGAATTTATGATACTTCCCAAACACCTTCTGCAAGTCAAAACAAGTTCATTAAAGGGGGCTGAAAACTCAAGAACTTTTAGCTTCTGTCCTACAGATTTTCTGCTTGAGATACACAAAACTCCTCTGATAAAAAAAGCTTAAAAAGCTTCAAGGAACAGAGTTAATACTGTACTTAATACAATCCACAGAATGAAATAAGCCCCTTAGTTTTAAAGAAGATACTGTTCAAAGAAAAGGCATTTAAAAACAGGTCTTCAAAGACATTGAGACTCACATCTCCAGCAAAGGTATGAAAATATCTTCTAGGACTATTATATACAAAGTTATTGTACAGCTCCTGCTCCCACAATAATTTCCCATCCTGAAAAGAAGGAGAAAAAAAAAACACATTGAGAAACTTAGACTAATTGCAGAGTTTAACTTCTTTGACAATAGAATCTATGAAGAGTTGAAAGCTGTATGGTGTTAAGCATCTACCTTGCTATTAACTCAACAAATGACTCCATCAAAATCAAAATGTACTGGAACTTGTGGAATAACTGGGGAAGACTATTCCATCAGGTCACTGTGTTCTGATCACAGGTTTCAAAACCCTTTCCAAGTTCTACAATCCTGCAATAGTGCTACTGAGAGCACTAACAGTGCCCAGGGAGAGAAATACAGTAACAACAGCAATAGCAACAAAGGAGTCTTCCAGTCTCCTGTAATTATCCCAGGCTTGACTTGAAATAGTTAACTTAGAGGACAAAAATTTCACCATTTTAAGAGGTTTTATATATTTGAATTGCCAGGTTTCTCCCTCAGTCTAACAGTGAAGTGACCAAATCAAAGTCAAATCACAAGCATCAGCTGATAACCCTGAACACATCTGAGAGACTTCAAGCACTGAAAGCTGTCAGATAACAAGCTGTTCCTGGCTGGAGAGATAATGGGAAGCTTTCCAAAGTCTCAAAGTCAGCAGGGCTTAACACTTCTCACTTGCATTTTTGGTACAGACACACTTCTTGGACACTTCATTTCTTACTTCCCACTGTCTTGAGTGAAATAGTCTAACAGGACAAACATCTTCAGTATGAATGCTTATATTGTGGAGGGGAAAAAACCCAAACCAGTTTGTCCTGCAGCTTTCACATGCACCAACACACTAATCAGAAAGATTGCTTCTACCTGTAGAGGAGACAGCATCTATTTTGTTAGCAGTGACAGCCACTAGGGTTCTGACAGCTCTTCCTATCAGTGACACTGGAGTCATTTGCACTAGTTTGACTAACCAGATCTGTAAAGGACAGCTTCTGGGAGCTGCCTGACAATTGTATCTGGTATTTATTTCATCCATAAAAGCTAAGACCTATTAAATAATCTAAATTTAGACCACCTCAGAAGTTACACTTGCCTATTGTTAAGCACTGTCCTTACACCACAACCAGTTACTTGAGCACTTCTGGGTTCCTACTGACAACAACCTACACTCACTCAATTCAAAATGGAGAACACAACCAAGCCTAAGAGAGGCTGAAAAAGAGGAAAAAAAAGATGCTGCTTACCTTAATATCAAATATCCTGATAAAATATGACCTCTGTGGATTGTCCTTTACAAGGCAAGCTACCCCACAGCATTTCTTTGACCACATGGCATTGCGATCTGCTGCATAGATCTGCACCACTGCTGAAGACATGGTCTGCAAAGAAAAGGGAGCTATTACTTGCAAGGTTACCATAAAAAATAAACCACAAATTCCACATTTCATTCTCTATTAAAGCATCTTTTCATTTTGTTCCTTGTTTCAGGCAGTAACTTTGGTGATCTCCCATGTACCAAGTTACCTGGAAACATAGGAAAGGTCAAATGAGCCCAAATCACTTCTACACTTTAGGTTTCCACTTCTAGGCAAGATTTAGGCAGCTTCAGAACCCAGCTGAACTGTCTGTACTTGCTCAGAAAGATCAGCACATAGCCTTTGCCTGCAAGAATCAGATCAGTAACCATGGTGGTCACACAGAGAAGCCCCTACAGTGCAACTCCATTTCTTTCTGTTCAGTACTTCAAAGTGAATAGAAATGCAATAGTCAGGCTGGAACTGTAAATCACACAGTGCCTGGAAACACTCCTGGGTACTGGAATGCAACTGTCTGCATTGCTTAATTGTGCGAATGGTCTCTGGCATGATCTTAGCCTATGCCAACTAGCAAACTCCTCAAATTCTTGAGCATGGGTTGAGAATTCACATGAGCAAGGCTCATTCCCAGTTGGCAACTTGAAATCATCCTGTTTTCAAACTGAGACTTTAACAAGAGAGGAAGATTATTCTACAGCAGCTTGTTTCAGTCACTGCAACACTCCTCTGTGTATTTTCTAGTAGATGTGTGTCCTACCAGAAGAATCCTAGGAGGGAATGAAAATTGGGGCCTTTTAAGAATATTTCTTTAGCAGCCAAGTCCCAAGGACATAAAGCTTAGAGGCTCTGTAACAGGACAGACCAGAAGCTATCTAGCCCAGGATCTACTCTCCACCAGCACCAGATGCCTAGGTAAGAAGACAAGAGTACACCATTACACTATGGGAGCACAACCCTAGCAAGTAGCAGGTTAGAGCTTAAAGATGCCTTGAGTCATCCCATGTGTTTTATGGCAAATGTGGAATTCTTCCTTTGAATTTATCTACTTACTCTTCAGATGCATGGGAACTTCTGAGCATCACAACACTGGGCAGCATTACATTTCACACTTCACTTATGCACTGTGTCAACAGTTAGCTACTTTTAGATTCAAGTTTGCCACCTGCTAGTTTCAGTTCACTCTACACTAGGAGATGGTGTTAATACTCTTACAGATACTTGTCAGACTTCTTTGCCCTGCAAGTTCTCTACTCCTAGTTTTTAAGCCATTCTTGTACCAAGAAAATGTCATTCTACACTTTAATCAGCCCTGTTACACTCACATGGATCTTAACCTAGTCCTACTACATCCTTCTTTGACTGGGGATGAGATTTACACTCTACCAATTCAGTTTGTTAGGCTTTTGAACATAAGGTCACAAAAACAAGGTTTTCTGGTTTGTTCTCTCTTTCTTTCCCTGTAAGTCAAAGAGTTTCATTTTCTTTTCCACTGTGGAACATTAAACAGATGTTTTCATAGATCTGTTATAGTTCAAAGACCCTTCTGGAGGGGTCATACCTAGCCCAAGTAATGGGCTCCATATTAGGTTTTCCTCACCTGCTCTACAACCATTACTCTCTCTTTAGCAACACCAACTACTTGCCAAAACAGCTATCATTAGGATGCAGGCATGTCTTGTTGCATTACAAGATAACCTACTAAATATCAACATCACTCACATCACCCTTTTTAACTGCTTTAAAATAACCTAAAGAATAACCTAAATTCCATGGGAATCAAACCAAATCTTCCCATTTTGTTGAAGCAGAGTCAAAGCACTACAGCCAGAGGGACAGTCCCTCCTCCTTGGGGAAACTCCATAACCTTTGCCCAAGCCTCCTCAGAAGTTGGCAGACTGACCAATATCTTCTGGGTAAGCTACAGAAGAAGGTTAAAACATGACTGACTGATAAAAAGAAAGCTGTGCAGTTGCCTCCTCAAATGCTCTACAACTAACTTCAATTCAAGACAAAAAAAAGACAGTGACCTGGGTCAAGAACAAGCTTCCTCTGTGTTCATTCCTTTCCTATCTAGCAGCAAAAGCCCCAACTGGATTAACTGGGTGAACCAGTAACTGGTCAGATCTCAATGCTGACTGCATGGTAAACCTTGAAGCAGCACCATGAGTCAGCAGAAGAATATTGAATGATAAGTGTCTCCTCATTCTGCAGAATCATAGTAGTTTTAATGTACACTTGGATACCCTATGGCTAGAGCTTCAGTTGCAAGTTAGGGAACAATTTCTCAATCTAAAGTATGTGTTGTTTTGAGATCTACCAAGCTTAGAGTTCAATTAGCTCTTAACTTGCTCATTAGTGCTGTGCAAATGCTGACAGGCTATGATGAGGCTTTCACATCTTCAGACATCTCATTACAAATTCCACTGTTCCACCACCAGGATTTCTTTGTATTGAAAGGACAACACAGGCAAAAATAAAAGGACAATAAAATCCAACTCCTTTTGCTTCAGCCACTGCTCATTTTCAGTGTATGCAGAGCAGTGGTGCCATGCTTTAATGTCATTGAGCTTCTGGAGGAAAAAAAGTATTTAATCAGCCATAGCCTTTGGAAACTTGCAAACTTATCAGCAAAATTGAAAACCTGAGAATACAGGAACCAGAAACTTCATCTGCTGCTACTCATTGTGAATCCTAGTCACACAAAGTCAATTCTAACAAAATTTCAGCCCCAATTACAGAACTGCAGCATCTGAGAACATGTATGCAAATATAATTGGAGTATTCCACTGCATTTTCAGAATGAGCACTCCTTTTGTCTACTTTGAAGCAAATGAATATACCCAGCTCTGTTTCTCCTAGCACTCTTGAAGTAAGTGTTGCATTTAGAAGCATGGGTTCTTTAAAACTCTATGGAAATATTTCTTCTCAAGAAGCCATACCACCAATCTGAGACAGAATTGAATAGGATTGCCATTATATACACAACCTAGTTAGTCCATTTTTGTCTGAGCTACAGGAAGTTGATTTGTTTCTTGGTATCTAGTTATTACTGTGTTTTCAGAAGGAGGATTTTGAATCTGGCACTACTGCTCTGCTTAACAGTTTGTGTCTTTTCATGTATTTGGAAAAGGTGCATGGAGGAAAGAAATAAGGTAGCCCACCAACACCTGATGGGCCATAGAGATAAGAATCAGCCCTCCCCAGTTCCCTTCCTTTTTTTCCACAGTCAACCTCCAGCTGGAGGACATGCCATGGATTCCAGGGACTTGTCACACCCTTAACAGCCTGATGAGCTATGAAGCACTGAGTCTGGTGGTGTCAGCTGGATGCTGGCTGCCTCACTGGCAGAGCTGGTCTCATCCTGTGACATACACACTGCAGGATATGTGGGATCAACAAAAGGCTCCTGAAAGCACCTTCTGCCTGCAAAACTAGTCATCACACACTTGCAGGATGTGATCACAGCAGCCCCTGCTAGGTTCCAACTGGGCAGCAGACAGCTATGTATTTTGCTCAACTTCTAGTGTGAAGCTCAGTGTCTTGCTGTAACTTGGTGTTTCTCAAGAGTAAAGCAAGCCAGCACAAGCAGTGGCACATCTTATTCCAAACAGGAGTCACCACACTAGATTGCTTATGGTTGACATGGCTTGTGAAAAGCTAAGAAATCACAGGAAGCTGCAACTGGTAAAACACAGTGGGCCAGAAGTCACAACAAAGAGCAGCAGCAAGATTAAAGCTGTAAGAGGATGCTCAGCCACCTCAGTAGAGACCACAACAGAAAGCATTTCAAGACTCATCAGGATGATTTCTGAAGTGTTCCCATACAAGTGACAACTGCTTGCAGGGCAAAGATCAGACACTCATAAAATGACTTTGGTTGGATGTGACCTCTCTAAGCCTTCCACAGTCCAACCTCCTTTTTCACAGCAAGGGTAATTAAAAGTTCCTGTCCAGTTAAGTTTAAAAGCCACAAATCACCTCTGGGAAACCTGTTGCAGTGCTTAATCACTCCAGTTTGCCTGCTTGTAAAAATGCAACTATGTTTACTGTACTCTTCTAATGGTTCAGTATTGTTGTGTTGACAGCACTACTGAAGACACATTAACAGGGATGTTCAATCTTCTTCCCCTTTAAAAAGTCAGGACTTTTCCAGGCAAGGTGCAGAACCCTGCACACATACATCACTTAATCTCAGGTGACAGCTTTGCTTTCCTTGCTTATCCTTCCCAGCCCCTAGAAGTTACCTTGCAAATAAAACTGGGGAAACTCCTGCTGTAATGGAAGAGCACAAGTAGCAGCAGTTGTCAACAACAAAAGCAACCTCTTGACAAAGAGAACGAAACCAACCCCACAATCTGTGCTGGTACAATGCCTGCAGCTTCTTCACAAAGTCAGCCTGAAGACTTTCAGCCTGAAAGTCCCAGGGAACACAATCAGCTACTTGAAGATTTCTGTGACAGAAAGGTAT
Organism: Galbula dea; assembly: GCA_013399015.1. NCBI lineage: Eukaryota > Metazoa > Chordata > Aves > Piciformes > Galbulidae > Galbula > Galbula dea. The sequence goes on along the minus strand of VWZX01001175.1, from coordinate 418,983 downwards.
GGTGAAGAGTTGTGTGCAATCCAAACCCTGTCAGAACAGAAAGCAGGATTTCCATTACCTTTTCCTTCAATAAGGGATCTGGAAAAGTTATCCTGATCAATACTACAGCTGGGGAGAGGATGCTTGGGGCAGAAGATCTACCACAGTGGAAATCCTGGTCATGGCTACAGCCAGAGAATGAAGCCTGAGCAGGTGATGCAGGGTGCTGCTAGGTCACTCATTTCTTCTGTGCTACAAGAGCAGGAAGCTATCTCTCAGTTTGCTTCTAGAGTGATTATTCAAGAATAAGCAGCTGCTGTTATTCACTGACATTAAACCAGTGGTAACAGTCTTCCTCAGACAGCAGGGTGCAGGAACAGAGCCATGCTCATGTCAAGTACCACTTCACTGTGGGAAATGCTTAGGGAGGTCTAACTAATCTTGCCCACAAGTAGTACAGGAAGCTTCAGTATCAAGTCAGTCTCTTAATAGTCTAGCATTATCTGAGTCATGGAAGAAGATACAGAAGCTCATTAAGGCTAAGAAAGACTTGTGTCTTTCATCAAGAAAGAGAAAGACAAGCACAAGAATGCAGGGTAGGAACTCTAAGGAACCAAGACAAATCCACTGAAAATGAGGCAGTTAGGTAGAACTCAGTGGTTGACATTACCTTCTCTAGGTTACAAGTACTCTGCAGGAAAAAAGAGCCTGAAATCTAACATTGACCAATCAAGCACAAATACTGCTTGCAATCTTAGTTTGGCTCAAGAAATGCTTATGTTTAAGCAATTACACATTTAAATGTCAATACTTCAATAAATGAATGCTATTCAAAGCGACCAAAACTGGAATTAGACATTGATAATACCTTCCTGTTGTCCTGCAGTTACCTTATCTTTAGTGTCAAAAGAGTTTCCAAAAGCCATTTCTGCAGTGCTCACCACTGCTATGTATTTTATCTCACTCTTAATACAGAGACAAGTCAAACTGCTGCAGGGACCATGTCTGGAACTTCTTCTCAAGAGAAGGCCTTCAGTGGCCTACACAACCAAGCTCTGCTTGTTGTCTCTTAGTAGTTTCATTTCCCTTCTGCACAGCAGTCCTGCTTCAAGAGAAAATGCTATTTTCTTGGCATTGAGGATGTCTCTTACCATGTGGGAACAGCATGTTCCCTTCCTGCTAGGAAGGGCTGATAACCTACTTCCAGGGTGAATGTTCTCAGCAGCAGGCAATCCTACAGAAGGCATGCACTGCCTTCTCCTCCAACAGTGCTCTTAAATGAACTGAATAAGCCTGCCACTACTCAGAGGATTCCTAATTAGGCCACATCAACAACATGCAAGTATTCTTCCCTACCAATTCCCACATTATAGGCAGCAGAGGCATTTGCTAGAATAGACAAAAATATTTCCTAGTGCTTTTCCTAGAAACTTGGGTTTAATTAGGTTCAGAATCCTACACCACTTAGACCTGGACAGTGGGTAAGACAACCTTCTGAAGTGTGGGTGTCTCAGGTGAAATTCAGACCTAAGAGCAAGAAAGAAGAACACAAATCTAACACTTTCACCAAGTTTTTAAGGTCTCAGTAAGTATTTACAAGTCTCAACTTCTAATTAGTTTTGCAGTTTTAGACAGGAAGGGATGGAGAGAGGAAGAAACAGCATGAGGAAGAGAAAGGACTAGTGATACTGAAGGCAAGACTGCTTCTGCTTCCTGCTGACACCATCTGAAGGACCACAAGGATCATGGGCCCCAGACAACAGAAGAATAAGTACAATAGAGTATCCAGATGTCTTTTTAGCTGTTCCCCCTTGAGAACAGTGGGTCAGGCTATTCATGCCTCCTGCACCGCCAAACCATTGTGTGATGATACTGTCTTGATAGCACACACACTTCTCTGCACATAAAAACACTTGAAGGATTCCACTTTCTTTTGACTAGCAAATGAGATTTTAGTCAATTAGATTTTGCAACTCTCAGACTGGCTTCTGATTTATGTCTTTGCACCAAGCTGCCTCCAGAAGCTGCACAAATGAGTCTGCCATGTGACAGTGGTCAGCCACTGGGGATTTGGATACTTCCTTATTTGCCATTTGGCTAAACTGTGGTTGCTTCCATTTTTAAAACTGTTAGAGATCATAAGGGTGTGTTTAACAAATTAGGAAGAATCTCACCTTTCAAAATAACTGTGTATTGCAAAGAGTTACCTTCAGATACTACAGGCAGGATTTTAAACTATTTTCCCAGAGAAAGAAGAAATTCAGAAGTTTGCTGGCAGATTTCAACAGGCTGATCAACTGGAAACAATCTTATTTGAATGCCATTTACAGGTCCTTATTTCAGAAGACAGACTGATTGCTCCACAGGCAGGAAAACTAAAGCACAACTGATATATGGGAGCCTTTGGTAAATACCCAATCACATGACAAAAGCTTTCTTTGGTGCAAGGTGAAAAAATGACTCAGAAGACACTGAGGCCTCAGCAGTTCTGCTGCTGGTGAAGTTGGCTACAATCACCAACACTGGGCAGTTTTGACCTTAAAGTTTGATTTTTATTTCTGAATTTCATATGATTACCCACTGATTTAAAAATCATAGAATGGCTGAGGTTGGAAGGGACCTTAAAGATCATCTAGTTCCAACCCCCCTGCCATGGGCAGGGATGCCACATGCACTACACCAGGTCATCCAAGGCCACATCCAGCCTGGCCTTAAACACTGCCAGGGATGGGGCCTCTAAGAAATTAGGATTTTTTTCTACCCCTAAACAAAGGAAGGTTATGTTAAAAATAAAGCCAATGTGCATAAGAGACTCTGCCTTTTTCTTACCTGAAGAGAGAAGGAAGGGGAAATCTTTCTGAAGGAGCAAAAACTATTTCCTATCATTTTTGGCAATTTAAGTAAGAAGATGCTTCCACACAACACATAGCCTAAAGCATTTAAGGGATCAAGAGACCAAACCCTTTCATACCTAAGAACAGATTCACTGCCTTGCTCTGATCAGCACAGAAGTCAGCTGTGATATCCTCACTGGAGATCTTTGACTGATGGGGAGAAGCTACCAGTGATCACTGAGGGATGCTACAACAAAAACAGGGAAGAAACAAAGGACTGCTGTTTAACAAAGCTAAACTACAGAAGTGCTTGTCCAGACTTCAGTTTGCAGTTGTCTCAACCAGTTACAGACAGCTTGGATTTTCATTTACATTTTCAGGAGCTCCCAGAACCCCCCAGTTCAGCCAGAGCTGGGCAACTCCTCCTTCAAACATTCATTGCTCAATGGTGAATCACCGAAGACCAACAATTAAGAAGTGGGCAAACAGGATAGCATATAAATCCCAATCAAACAGCACAATCACTTAAGACAGATGTGTTGTTATCAGCCACAGAATAAAGAAAGGCAGAGTTTCAGTTTGCCAGAGGTATCACATAACCCTAAGCACAAGCACACTCCAGATGAGGATATTCCAAGCTATCTCCTCTTAGATCATCTACCAGATGACCTGCCCAATCTGGGCTTTTCAGTGATGAGCAACTGAACACTCTTACTTCCTGTTTACCTGCCCAGCATCATCATGACCTAGCTCACTCAGCTGCATCTCACCCCTTACCACTGCTGAAACCTTGGCTGGCCAGGAAGCAGCAGATCCATGACAGGACACAGTTCCTTGGGTTCTGTTGTTAAAGCTACACACTGTGTGACTTTCAGAACCATAGAAAAGAGTGCTGTGAACAGGCTCTCCACAAATGTGGAGAGTTCCATTGCCACCTCCAGCCTCCTGAGACACTCAGAATCAAAACATGTTAAGACTGTTCCTTTATGCAGCTCAGAGAACTTTTAGATGAACTGTTCAAGTCTACCTTTGGATTTTGAGTCCTTTTAAATGACTCAAGACTCCCAAGGCTAGGATAATCCTTACTCAAATAGAGCACTGTACAGATATGTAGACCAATACATTCCATGGTCATACACACCAACTGCAGATTAGTGTTTCAAGCCATGCAGATTCAAGGCAAGAATCATGAATTTCACACAAGCCATGGGATAAAACTGGAGCTTAAATCTGTTTTGTCCTGTTCCACTGCTTATTCAGCACCCTTGACTCAATGCTCTCTTCTAGCAGCAGCCCACCACCTTCATGCACTAGGGTCCTCTTTCTCCAGCCTTCACCAAGCACTCCACTTGCTATGCAGTGACATCTTTCCAGATGCTACACACTAGTGCCATATTTAATGCAGCTTCTTGTAAGCAGATGCTCTCACCTGCTTGAACAGGAGACTGCTTTGAGAAAAACACGCTGGAATTCAGACTCTCATCCAAAAAACCCTAAACAGGCTGGGGGTTGGGGGATTTTTTTTGTTTGTTTGGGTTTTGTTTGCTTGCTTGCTTGTTTGTTTAGGTGTTTTAATTTAAGAGAGCCACTGTAGCTGTTAGACTCATTTAATGGTATAGGTATCATCGTGGCCACAAGTAAAAATCCTCAGAACAACTTAATTGATCTTAAAAAGGACATGAAGAGCACAAGTCTCAGGAATTCCTGGAACACTTGTTAATGAGCCCCTAAACACCATTTTAGTATCTACTGGCACTCCCAGCTTCAGATTGAAGTAAAAATAAAAATAAACCTGCTCTGGTAGAGGTGAGGTTTAGCTGAACTCTATGATCTTTACATTTGAGGACAGAAAACACAGAATTTTGACTCCAGATACCCAGAGAACACTGAAATAAAACAGCTTAAATTGCTTTGAAAGGAAAAAACAACTCTTTTATAAGACATTTACTTCATGCCAACAGAAAACAAAGAACCCCCTTCAAAATATTAACAAATTTGAGAAAAGACTATTAGAAGCAAAACCTCTTTGAGTAAGCAACTGGTTTTGCAATCATCTCTACAACTTGGGGCCTGTTCTGCAAAGCAGCCTCAATCCACTTACATAAAGTACTTAAAAATGCAACCCCCTTACATCTTCACTGTGCCTCAACTCAACATGTTTTAATTCCTCCTCCATCAGTACATGGTTGAACAGAACAGCTATAATTCAAGACAGCTATAAGGAAACTCCTAACTGTATGTAAGATTTGGTTTATTTAATGCTAATAACTGAGTCTGCTCTGAATAAGGTTATTCCTAGTTGTAAGTCTTAAAATGTAGAGATACTACAGCAAAAAACCACCATGAAGATGTAGTTAAGTGATACCTAGCCCTAGGCAAAGCTCATGCCAGGGATACAATGCTAAAAGCTTTGGAGTAGAAGACACAGCTAACAGTGAAAGCATCAAGCTCAATGTTTGGGAGCTTGCTGTTTCTCATTTCTACTGCCAGAAGCACAGTCCTCTGTGCCTCAGTTTCCTCACCTGTAATATGGACTGTAAAGTGCCTTGAGATCTACTGAGGAAGGGAAAAAACCCACAAACCTCATGACATATTATGCTGCCACAGACAACAACTCATTATTTTGGGGTGGGGTGTGTCTATTATCTTCTCAACTAACAGCTTGTGTATGAACATTAATTACTACCTGATAGCTTGCTCACTGTTGACTGTTTTGGCTAAGGAAATGAGATGTTCTTTCACAATGAGGGATGCCTATGAGGTAAAGAGACATCTATCACAGCTAATAGCTACAGCTATCAATGCTTGTACAGGCTCCTTCTCTGTAGATCCAAAACACTGTGGAGACCAAAAGCCACTTCAATTCACCTGTGTGGAAACTTGCTTCAGTAGTTTGGAAGCAGTGTCACAGAATAGTGCCATGTTGTGGCCAATTCTATGCAAATCTGACACTTCAGGTAAGTCACCTATTTCCACTGGAGGCAAAATGCAGCTATAAATTCATTGTAAGAAACCTACACCTTGTTCTAAGTCATCACACTTGCTTTTCCCACAGTGTATTTAACACTTGATTCTTAGATGGAAGAATAAAGAGCAAAAGGGACATGACTCAATGGCAAAAGAGAAGCTATTGTTATGAAACAAAAGTCATTTCCCATCTACCTGCCATTTCTCAGTGATCTCTTCCATAACCCTGACCAAAAAAACCCCAAACCCTGAAGTCTTAGTACATAAGGACTGAGAAAATCATGAAACCACGCACTATAAAAATCTGATGTTTACAATACCAAAGGTCCTAAACACCTGACAAAATCAGTTCACTCTATGCTAATTCCAACACAGCTCTTCAATAGTGGCAATCATGACCCCATACATCTAGGCCCTTTGATGAAAGGGTTAAGGCTATGTCACAAAAAAATGTTAAGAGCTGAGTTTTTGGCATTACTACTAATGCCTCTTGGAGAGCTTGCCCTGAGTGATATTCTTCTGACCATGGCCTGTGCAGCTCAAGATTTGTGTTTCAATTCCCAGGTCAGTTACAAATCAATATGAGAACTGGAAATCCAGGGTCACACCAGCATAACCTTCACATGAAAACAGTAGTTTAACGTCTCTTTACAAATTAGGAGAGAAAATATTTGTTTCAAAGAACATTTAGAATAAATATTAGGTCTGAAACTGCCCCTTACTCTTCTTTGGTGAGTATTGTCTGAATTAATGAAGTCCAGCAAGTTAAGGTCAAACCATAACTTTTAGGAAACACACCTTAAGATATCTTTGCTTCTGATCCCAGTGAAAATGAAAGACTGAAAGGAACCAATTTGTATTGCACTGGCAGCTCAATCAGCCACCATCAAGACTGTAATCAAGCATCAGATTTGAAGCATTGCACTTCTCTAAGTGTCTGAGTCTGTTCTAGAGCTGACACAGTGAAGCTCAGTGTCACTGGTTCTTGCTGCGTGGGAGAAGTGGCAACAGCCAGTTGCCAGTCAGGTCCAGTGTTTGCCACCTTGCTGGAAACCTCTAGCTATGCAGTGACAGGTTACAGTGCTTTTAGGACAGTGTAAAGGCAGCAGGTAGAAGGAAAATGTTCCTTAATACTGGTTGGAATCATTACACAGGGGGGGAAAAAAAAGGTTACTAATGGTGAACTGACTTTCTTTGCAGCTGTGTAATACCTTTGGAGATGAGATGCTCCTCCACAAGGGCACTCAAACAGCACTGACAGAAGGTATCCCTTGTCAAAGCAGACATTGGGCTTCCAGTTTTTGTATGGATATTCCCTTTTGTGATTGCTCTGAGCATCTGAACAGTCCCACAGTTAGCACAGAAAGCTCTTGCCATTGAGTATATAAAGATAGTACCAGTCCCAGGAGTATACAGTTTAAAGACAACAAGCTGATTACCCAATTAAGACAGAAAAGACAAGAAAAATTCCATCCTACTCAAAAGGATATGCAAGAGTAGAGAAATAGGGTATTTTTTGTGGTCTCCTCGAAGAAATAATCACAGGAGTAGGACCTACATGGCAATGCATTACCAGGCTGCTAGAGGGTCAGCATTGTGTATTTTATGAACATCAGATTAAAAGCTGTTAAAATTGAGTCCTCAAAGGATTCAGGAATTAAATTGTTTGGCAGAAGCTTCACCACTGTGGTACAAACACTGATAATCTTCCTATCAGAAGATAGTGATGGGGGTGTGCCAGTAACACAGCTAGACCTTGAATAAGCCTTTGTGGGGGGTGGGGGAAAGGACACCAAACCAAAACACACCAACCACCTAAATCTTGCTTTCTTGGTAGGCCAGAATCCAACCCTAGGCACATGGACTATTTAAAGAAGATGAAGCAATAAAATACACTGTAGGGCCAGGCAACTTCAGCAGTGAAAGTGTCCCACAGAGTATCTGCTACTCCAAGTGCATCCTTCAGAAGGCCTCTGCCACCCACCATTCAGTATGACCCAGAACCTGAAGAGCTGATGTGGAACAGAGATCTCTCATCTGCCAATGCCCATCTAAAAGCTTCAGATCCCTGACAAACACTGTAGACCTCTGAAGAATTCCAGAGTCAAAGTAACATGTCAGCTACCTCATTCCAGGACCAGGTTACTCTGACAAACCAGGGCACTAGAGTGCACTTCAGCAAAGTGCCCAAAGCAGCTAAAGTGGAAAGAAGTCAGCCCTGATGATGTATGGCAGACATGCTTTTTTATGGCTGCTTTATTTGGAATAAGCCAACTGTGCAACACCCTTTGCTATTTCAGGCTTGGATCATAGTATCTGTAAGTGGTGCCCATGGAGAAGTTTCTGCAGTGCTATGGATACTGGTACTGTCATTTCATTGCTACAGCAATTATCACAGCCAGAATTGACATGCAAGTCACCAGCCTCAAATTAAGACTAAAAGCACTCAGTTTCCAAATCCATGATGGACTGTTGTCTGCTCTGAAGCAAAGACTACTACTTGTACATCACCAAGCATCACCAGGGATCTAGCCCCTGCCAGTGCTGACTTATCAAAGCAGACACTGGAAGAAAATATGGCCTGAGGGAGAAGGAGACCACAGGACACTAGAGGGGGGGAATGACAAAGTCAAAACCTTCAGGTAAGCATCTACAGAACTGAGGCATCTAAACACTATCCCAACAGATCTAGTGGCTGTAGAAGACAGAACTGAAAAGGTTCCTGAGCTCCTACATTTATGTCCCAGACAGAACAAATGGTTAAGGTGAGACAGAACAGAGTATGTGATTACTAAACTATCATTAGTTATGCTACTTCATGCCCTATAACTGTCTCTGAGGGGCAAGTGGGATACAAGTTGTTGCATCTGAACTGACCAAAAACTGCTAAAGCACTCCAAGATGCAGCTGCAAGGAAGGTGCCAAGAGACCTCAGCACATCCCTGCAGTCTCTGAAGATGCTCAGAACTTTTCCTAAATTACTAAGAAACTACGTATCAGAAAAGAAAGCTTTAGACATGACTTCATTTCCTTGGTAACTGAGCAGTAAGCAGCCCTTAAATGTCACCCCTGCTGTACCCAGCACAGTCTGTAGAAGCATGGCTACAGGTTAGCCAGATTTCCTTACCAGGAGGGAAGACAATTTTATTTTTGCCTCTTGAAACCAGAGAAGAGGATCAGGAACCTCATGAGCTTGTGTTCCCAATATGTCAGATGCCCTTGATAACTTGTCCACTGCAGTAGGTTGTTAAATGCACAGCCACACTTCTGCCTGCTGGAAGCTTCTAGCCACCTGCATTTTCTCAGCTTTCCAAAAGTAATTTCTAGGAGCAGAAAGACAAGATTGAATCTTGTTGCTGGCAGGAAACCCAAGTTTGACTCTGGCTTGATGTCAAAGAATACAGTTCTGAGAAGATCAGCAGAGCTGACCCTGATTCTATGACACACATGCTACTGACAAGGCTGGAATGACAGAACACTTCTGTGTCCCCATCCCAAGCTTGGAACAGCAGCAGGAACACTTGCTCACTAAGCAACCCTCTTCTGAACAGTATGAGCAGAAGACAGAGAAACAGACAGGATTTGCTGTTTACAGGCAGCAAAGTCCAGAGATGTTGAAAAAGACTGTTCAGGAAATGCATCAATGAAGAACTGAAGCACTGAAAGAGAGACCTTCTAAATGAAATAAAAAGGTGAAGTGAAGACCATGACATGGAGTAAGTAAGATCTACACCTCCTGGAGAAACACGCAGTACCAAATGCAGCTCCATGCATCCTATCAAACAAAACTGCAAAGCAACTAAGTGTGTTACTTCTTGTGTACTCTTGATAAGTAAGGCAAGGATGGGCATGCTCTATGCACAGATACAGGTGTAGAGTAACAGACTCAAGTACATACTGGCACAGGAATGATATGGACAAACCTCTCCAAGACAAAACTACAACAAATTGGTTTTTTAAATAGGTGAGTGGTTTGCTGAATCACTACCAAGTCCTAAAGATCAAGTGCAAGCACCATTTTCTGTTGCAATGACACTTTAAAACAGAATCACAGAACACCCCAAATTGAAAGGGACCCACAAGGATCATCCAGTCCATCTCAACTCTTGATTGGCAGCTTACTAAAACCAGAAATGCTAACAATGTTGTGCATGGTTATACAATGAATTTCACATCTGAGATACTCTTTAACTACAGATCTCAGGCAAATAAAGAAAAACAACCCTATATTTTATGTATTAGAAACTACTGCTTCCTCCTTCACAAACACAAGGGGAAGCTTTTGCCTGTGGTATTGCACAGAACACACACCACTACAGGATGTTCATAGTTTTCCTTTCTTCTGTTAATCACAAAAATCAAGCTCAGTTTTCCAGAGAAGAGTCTGTTTGGATGCCTTTGTGTATATTTAGTGCCATAAGCCAAGTGATGTTTCTATTTGCTTTGGCTGACTGAGGGGGAGTACAGGAAAAAAAATGCCTACTTACAAAGAATGACCACATCTTAGCTATGCTCAGAGAGAGCTGTCACATGGCTAAAGGAGCAGGAAATAACTTACAGTTCACTCAGAGCAGGACTAAGTCATTCTGTGGTTTCAAATCTGAGCCTGTAGAGTTGCTGAAGCTGTATCTTCCAGTATACAGTTACTTAATATAGCAACTTAGGAACTGGAGAGTCTGGTCCTGCCTGGAGAAAGAGCAGTGGAGGGTGGAACAGGGCAAGAAACCTGAGGAATATCATCCTCTGGTTTTAGCTTCCACCTCTTATCTGCCACAAGTTCTCCTTTCTATAGCCAGATTAACAATGACTTTGGGCATTGATGAGATAGGACAGAAATATCTACTGGCCACATCTCAGGCTGAAGTGCACTATGGATGCAAAGAGAGGCAAAGAGATGGCACAGAGACCATCTCCTCTCCTCCTCTCTTTCCCTGTGCAATGCTCTGCTGAGTTAGAAGAACACAAGCTGTGTCTACCCCAGCACTGGGGATGGGGAGGACTACATGTGTGGATGACACAAAGCTCATCAGCAGGAACGAGGCACTTATAGAACAGAGAAGCAGTGGGGTAAGGGAGTGGAGGGCAGAATGGTGAAGAGGAGAGACACTTCCACCTGGAGATCCTTGTGCAGATTATGGATGCAGAGGCTGAAGGGAGAAAGGAAGATCCTGAAAGCACTTCAGGTACAAGAGGGAAAAGAGGAAATAAGCAGAGGAAATCCTTGTGCTGGGACAGAGACAGAAAATTTGCTCTAAAGAACTGTGAGTGATAAGAGTGCAAGGAGAGCCTGATGAAAGCTGAGACAAGATTTGGAGTACACAGGTCACCTTGAAGGACTTTAAAGATAAACAGCAGGATGGGGCTTACTAAAGAAACAGTGGTTTAATTGATTCCTAAGATATAATTACCAACTTTACAGTAATCTGCTATACACAAATCTTAAATCTGTATTTTCTACATAGAAAGTAAGATTCTTTAAGTCAATAAATTACTGCTTCTGAAATGTACTAAGGTGGTCATAAAACATCTTTCTCCCTAACATAGCAAGATATTAATACAACAAATCAATACTCATTTCTTAGCCACAAATCACACACAGATGTCACCTTGAGGGAGGAGAAAGGGTTTACAATTTAGTGTCAAATACCCATATTCAAATATTATTCTTGTTCTCCAGTCTAGACATCAAGATAAGTACTAGGTCTTGTTACTTAATACTCAGAGAAGGCTACTTAGGAATCTATATTTTAACTTAAGTTTGCTGGTAAATAACCTTCCTGAGTGCTGGCTAACTTCTGGGGAAACCATCAGCCCTAACACTTGAAATAAATGCACTTTCTTCCAAGTGCTTGCAATCTTAGAGGCAAGAGTTATCTTTCCATAACTAACAGTTCAAACAATGAAATACAGGGGGGGGTTTAGCTTTTCAAAAAGGAGGAAGCCACATTTTCTTCCATTGGGTTGGTGTTTCTCTAATTGCAGGCACAGTGCCCCCACATCCAGGTATGTCCCTGTGTAACTGTACCACTCCAATGCTGCACAGGGGCTGATTAACACAGAGAGATAAAAGCAGAATAACACATTCCCTTTGCAGGGCAATGAGATGAATGTAGGGGAATTCTGAATTACACATGAAGTTCTGAAGAGGAAAATAGTGTGAAAGCATCTTACAGAAATGGAAACACTTATGACCTTGATTAGCAAGACTTAATAGGACCTTCCAGCTTTAAGCTAAAAATGGAAATGCATTCCCATTGTTTCTCAGAAAACTTAACATCCTCACTCTGAGGCAGCTTTTTCTTTTCTTTTAAGGACAGGCAAATAAGAGGACAGGCAAAGAAACAGTCCAGGCAAAACAGTCTCAGCAAGGTGGGGATGCATGCATGAAGGCAAGTGCCTAAGGTGAGCTGCAATCTGCAAATCTGCCAGCCCATTGCAGAGCTCTGCAGCAACAGTTTCATTGCCAGCAATGATCTTTTCCACACAGCATTAGTTCTCCAGCAACTGAATAATTCATTTAATGAACTTTTCCCAGAATCATATATTGTTAACACAGGCATTCTGATTTGAGATGCTTAAAGTGCCATTCCCAGAGTAAACACAAAGAGGTGCTGGGGGATCTGTACACCTTTAACTCACAGGTAGCTGAGAATACACTGCTGAATTTGAAGAATTAAGCAAGTGAGTAGTGTCCCTGTGATTGGCTGCATTAAATCTCTTCTTTTTCCACTTAGCCCTTCTAGTACACTGCTGCTGTCATGTGATGATCACAGCACACACTTCAGGCTCTTCAGCTTAACTGCAACTGTCCCTCAAGCTAACTGCACACCCACTGTGCCCACTTTCTTGGTTATCCAGGCAGAAACAACATGTCTGGAAGCCACAGAAGTCAGTGTGGCAGTGTAGTCAAGCAACAAACTACTTTGTAGAGCATCTGAGTCATGACTCCATAGAGTGTGGGCTGTTTCAAACCACCCATGAAGACACACTTCTAGTTCCACTAAATCCACTTTGTATCATTTACTGGAACAAGGCAAACAAACTGGCCAATAAAAACACCCCTCTGTGGCCAAGTTAACACAAAATACCAGTCTTTCTTGATGAAGTAGTACCCTAACCTACCAAGAGGCAACTCTAGTGGTCATGACACATTTCTGTTATCTCCTATGTTGTATTATCAAGGCATTAGGCCATGAAGCCATAAGCCTCTTGCACTGTACTAAGTTTTATTCCTGTACTGCAAAGATTCCTCAAGAGCCCAGCCTATGAAACACACTCACTGGAAGAGAGGACACTGTAAATCTTACCAGAGGGCTTGAAGGGAACAGCAGGCTTTCCCTGAGCACTTAAAAGCTCACCAAGCCCCAACTCCAGTGCAGACAGCTCTGCCTTGAAAAGGTCAAGGAAAGAATCAAGACTTTTGTCATGTTGGTTAATGAACTACTACAAAGTTCCTAACTGACACTGACTACTCACTCACATCAAACCACTTCAACATTTCATCCAACCCACCACCAAGCCAGGAGCTGCCAGTGGCAACTGCTGCCACTGCTAGCACCTGCAGCCACTACCAATGACAGCAGTAAACAAGTTCATTATTCCAACACTACTAGAGACAACAACAGCAGAGCAATAAGGGTCATAAGAAGCTCTACAGAATATTCTGAGTTAGAAGGGACCCTAAGGATCATTGTGTCCAACTCCAGAAGAGACAAGGAAGATTTTTCAGGCAGAAGTACCAGAACTCCTCCAAAAGAAGAGATTCAGGATTTAAAGTGAAAACATTCTCCCTTATCACCTTTTCCCCCTGAAACTACATGGTCTAAGATGTACCTTATACACTCTACTTCCTATAAACTTGGCTTATGCTAAATCCTTGAGAAGCCCAGAAGAAATATTCACAGAGGAAACATTCTAATGATAACATTCAAATCAGTATTTATGATCACATAATACAGAAAAATCACAACAATTCTCCAGTAAAGGAGGAACAAAGCAGAGTCTTTCCAGGCACATATCTGCATGAAACAGAAAACTCAGGCTTTATCTTCTAACAAGAAACTACCTCTTCCTTAGGTGTTCTCCTAAACAAGTGGTATCTGGGAGTCTTTGGTGGAAATCTTGTAGTCAAAACATGACTGTTCCTCTGAATCTTATGTTAAAACTTTGCATTCTTCTGAATTCCTCCACCTGATTCTTAGCTGGTAAGAGCTGGTAAGTTACAACACAACAGCTTGTGACAACAAATTGTTTTCATCCTGTTGTGTCTGTACCCTCTGGGATTCCAGAGCACCTTATCAGGAGCACGAGGGCTCCAAGTGGCAGCTGATTAACCACAGAGATACCAAGAGACTTTTGACATTTGCCTACCTATAAACCAGAAAATAGCTACTAGATCCCCTTCTGTTCAGCAACACCTAACAGAGACACAGTGGCTGAAATCTCTAATAGGATCCCCACTATGTCAAGACAAAGTGATGTGTCCAGCAATGAGCTCCAAGCATGGTCAGGAGAGATGCAGCTATGAAAGTCACTGAAGCACAGACAATTTCAGCTGCTAATCTTAAGTTTCTATCTTAAAGTAAATTGAGTAGGAGATTTGGATAACAGCCAGTGATATCTACTGACAAAAATGGGATTTTCACAAGAATTTCTACCTCTTGCTTTGGAACTGAATCCCCCACTTTGTGATGTTTTGTCTGAAATATCTAGAGCTATTAGGAGATGCAATACCTCCCAGAGTGTTCATACTGTCTCAAAACACTTCTCAACCATGGGCAAATGACCTGTTCACAGCATAGTTCCCTACCTTGGCTCAACAGCAAGCTGTGAGGAAAACAGGCATGAGGAACGCTAAGATAAATAACCCTAACTGTAGACATACAGAGGCAGTGTGAGTACAATTACTAAGCCACCTGCTCTGAAGAGTCTGATCTGACCCATTCCTGTGAAAATCAGGTTTGTAGGCACAGGTTTGGTTCAGAGAAACTGTCAAACCAGTGTAAATCCTTCTAGGAGGGAAGGTTATTGCTGACAAATTGTCCAGTGAACACTCCTGCAGTGCATACTAGTGAGGCATCTGAAGATCTATGTTTTCTTACAGTACAGACCTCAAAAGCAATCTAAGCATAAGTCTCAAGAACCTTCTGTTCCACAAGACCCTACCCTTTCTGCTTTTGTCTTCTCCCTCTGCATCTCATTTAAAAAGACAAGCAACACTGAGATCACCACCACTGAACTGATGACTCAGATCTTTCTATCTGTTCAAGAGAGAACCCCTTTTCAAGCTACAATCTCAACCTTTTTTTGGCTTTAGAGCCTGAAGCATAAACTCAAACAGAAAGGTCCCAACACTTCTCAGCCACATGAAGTTGCTCATTACTCAGACTTGTAGCCCACCTTCAAGTCTTAGTTCATCCTGTTTTCATATGCACAAGTAATCTTACAAGCCCTTTCTTGATATAACCTTGAATTCTTATCAATTAAGAGCTCCAATTGCCATGCAGGTTTTGATTCTGTTTTATCTCAACTAGTACTGTAATTTGTCCTTTGGCACTGATACACAATCTTAGTCTGGTCACAGGCACTTTAAAAGCAGCCAAAACAGTTTACTGCTGTGTCACTTCTCTTTTTGCATTCTTTAACAGTTCCTGTTTATCCTATCAGCCATGGCAAGATCTCCCAAATAACTTTATTCCTTATCCAAGTGAGTCCCACTTCTAAGCAGTATAAAATATCCACACTCCATTACCTACTTCTAATGACACCAAGTGCCCAGTTCTCATGTTTTCTCTCCTCAGGCATCTCGCACATACAAGAACATTGCTAGAGAATAAACTAGTTTTCCATCAGTGACATCACAGAGCAATGTTAACCATGCCTATTATAAAAGTGCCTTATTTATTAGAAATAATGAATGGGACACTGAGCATTTGCTTTTCCTTCAAAAACTCATTCTTATTCCTTAGGACCAATGTAAGTGACTGACTCATAACTAAGCAGACCTAAGCAAAAACTTCAAAGGTTGGCATGATGACAAAAATATTTCATTAATCCACCCAAAAGTCATCTCATAGCTCACCCTAGCATAAGGTTACTTATTATAGTATTTTATTTCTTCATTCTGATAAAAAAAATTAGTAAAACCTAAGTATAATAAGTGTATTTCACAACTGATGTAGCTACCAAATGTCATGTACCTGAATGAAACTTAGCTGCATGCCTAAGCAACACTGAAAGTCCTCAAGAGTTACCTTATGCTGGATACCTCCTGCAAGTAGTTCTACATTTGGATTCATATTTCAACTAAATTAACTATAGCTGTAGCTCTGACTATTAGGCAGGGACTTGGTTTTGAAAACTTGATCTGTCATGGGCAAAGGTATTTGAATTGCTTCTAGGTTCAGATAAGCATTTTACAGCTCAGCAAGTGGAGGTGGGGGGTGGGAAGAGGAGACAGGAGTGAAAATAGAACCAAAACACAAGACCAAACAAAATACCAGTGGCCTTCTGTATGTACATTTGCCTACTATTCAATGAGAGTCTCCAAGTATCAGGAGTAGTCCAGAAAATGGTATCAGCCTCAGCTGACAACACACAGAGCAATGGCTCTTCCCCACTTCCCTGACTCTCAAGTAATTCTTGTGTTTACCAGTCATTACTTAGGATGCCATTGAAGTTATGTCAGTATCTGAGTTCATACTTTGAGCCCTCAGTCAAAATTAGGGTACTTGATAAATTCCTTTCTTTTTCCTAGAACAAAAATGGAATAGTTGAATCCTCAATGTTACCTGAAAGTTGCTGCCTTGTTATCAGTCCAAAACAGAGTCAAAGGAAAGACTGCTGAAAGAAATCAGGTCCTGAGTGCCACATGCTTTCTTAAGCAAGCCCCTCAGGACTGATAACAGCACTATGCCCTCCATAAGAGCACTATAAATTATTACTACAGAAAGAGTATCTAGGCTCACAGTTTAATGTCTCAACTGTTGCTCTAGCATTCATTTCACTAGTGAGCTAAACACAAGGTCAAACATAACCTAACATTCTGCTGATATGGAAGATGCCTGACACATCCAGAAGCAAATCCATGCCCCACACTGACAAACACCACCTGTAGCAGCCAGGTAGCACAGACAATGCAGCTGATGGGAAAGAATCCTTGGAGCATCCAACACAACTCAAAAGGTTTTATTTTCTTCAAAAGTACCAGTTATTCTGAAGTTTCACTAATGAATAATTCAAACATAGATAGTAAGAGCTCAAATATCATGTACATTACTGCAAAAAGCCTTTTATCAGCATAGGATGCCAACACTCAGTGAGGCTAAAAGGTCAAAAGCATCAAGGATACTGTTGGGCTCTAACAGACAGGTACTGTGGATTCAGGTTAGACAGCTGAAGTTGTTACCATCTCCAGGTGCCCATTCCATTTCTCTGACAGACAGTGTCCTCCAAGGGACAAAGATGTTCAAACTGTTCATGAATCAGTTTCTGAATTGTCATTTTTGACTCATGCTACAGTAGGCCAAAAAAAGCCTGGTTATGTATCTCTACAGCTTCAATACTCAAGTCCTCAAGACTGAGCAGAGAGCCTCAATTATAGGAAGATGAGCATATGCTTCACCTAGAGAATATATAGGGCTGGGGGGAAAGAGGAAGAGAATGGGCCACAATTAAAAGAACTCTGGTTGGGAAGCCATCCAAGATGCAGATTAAACCACAAGAACGGGTAGTTTCAAGAAAAATACAAAGCAAAACGCGTCTATGAAGCTATCAACCTGTCACAAATCACACGACCCCCAGATCCTGTGAAGATACTGACCTCTAAAGTCTGCTTTCAACACGGTATTTATGCAGATAAGTTGAGAACTTGTGATGCTCAGCTTAACACCTACTCAAAACCCAAGAGTGTGTTCCCTTGACAAAAAGAAAACCCAAATCCAAGCTGTAGAAGAAAACCACCCTGGAAATCAATCTGCACAAATTGAGACACTCTTTTATTTACAGTTAGAAAAAAGCTCTGCTGTTTTGTTTGGAAAGAAGCTAAACATACAAAATGTGGCTCAAAGTAGCTCAAGGATTTGAAGGGGGTTTTTTACAATTCTATTACTTTTCAAAAACCAAGCTTTTTTGGTCACATCTTCTGAGTCCTTTAACTTCAGCATCTTCTTTAACCCACCCGAATATAAACATCACCTACTTCCTGTTCAGTTCCTACATCTCACCGTCTCCTTGCAACAGTCAGTTTGATCAGCAATACCATTTCAAAGTCCACAGTTATCTGGAACCCTTGTGACTACACGGAGATCCTGCTTCAAATCACAATTTTAAGCTGATGAAATACTCTTCCTAGTGTCACAGCAAGATGCACAGTGCCTAACACTAATACAATAGGCACTTAAGACAAAGCATCAGCAAACAGCCAGGTAACATAATTTTCAATGGCTTCCAACTGTTTGGGGTTTGTTTTTTTTTACTAAAAGAAGTATTGTCTGCATTTTTTCAAAACTGTGGTTTTCTAAAAGCCATTTCTCTTCTAAAGACACTGGTTAACTTTTGAAGCCTTCAAGCAGTTCTTTCATACAGACAAGTACAGTTTTAGTACATTTTTATATTAACATGCAAGAAGCTATTCTGAAAATGACAACTTACTGACATACTTTGTAGCACATTTACTACAAGGTAAACCACTCTTTTAACCATTGTGTTGCCTTTCTTATTTATATAAATAGGAAAAAAATACAGTATCTGATAACGTGAACCTGCTGTTCAGGCTAGGAAAAGGACAGCAGCTAGGCAGGCCTAGCACCGATACAAGCCCTCCTCCAACTTCGTCAACACTGCTTTGTTGTACTGCAGGTGCACCTGGGGCTCGTCCCAGCCTCCCTGAGCGACTGAACTTTTGCCACCAAGCCCCGCGGCTGCTCCCTCGCTGGCCTGTGCCCCCTGCAGAGCACGGGTCAGCTGCAGGGCAGCGCCGAGCCCCTCCGGCCGCCCCTCGGGGGCTCAACGCCGAGGGACAAGGCAGAGCGGAAGGAAGGACGGGAGCCCACACCGGCGCTCGAGGCGATCTCGGAGCCGCCCGAGAGCGCAGTGCTCCAGCCAGAGCCGGCACGGCGGAGGGGGGCGAGGCAAGGCCACGCCCGGCGCTCGTGGTCTGCAGCCCCACCAGGCTAGCCTGGGCTTCCGTAGCCACCGCCGGTCATCGGCGCCAGCAGCCCCACTCCTCTCCCAGCGCCTGGGGTGCTGCCGGAGAAAGCGGCAGGGAGCGAGGCCTACGGAGGCCGCCCCCATCCCTGGTGTCGGGCAGGGCCAGCGAAAACTTCCGCAGCCTTCAACTTCCCGGCGCCGTGGCCGGCCCGTCCTCACCTGCCCTGTGCCTGCCCCAGCCCCCAGTACCCCCAGCCCCGGAGGGACGTAGGCCACCCTCTCCCCTCCCCTCCCCTCCGCCGCGGGCCGGGACCCACCACGCATTTCTTGCCGAGGAAGCTGAAGAGGCTCTCGTTCTCCTGCAGAGTGAGCAGCATGGAGCCCACATTGGTGACCCGCCGCGGCTGCGGGGGCTGCTGCTGCGGGTTGCCACTCATGGCCGGAGCCGGCCCGGCGCTGTCCTCGCCGCCCTGCGACCGTTGGCGCCCGCGGCCCCCTCCTCCTCCTCCGCTGCTGCCGCGGCCTCACAGCAGCCGCATCGCGGAGCCTCCCTCTCAGGGTCGGGAAAGGAGGGAGGTAGACAAGGGCGGCGGGGCCGGGGCCTCGGCCAGCTGCCGGCGGCCCGTGGAGGAGCGCAGCCGTGCCGGTGCCGCTCCGCGCCGGCGGCCGACCGCACCCGCCCCTCCGAGAGACAGGCGCTAAACTTCCAACTCCGGCCCGGCCCCGGCAGCGGCAGCACGATCCAACATGGCAGCGGGGGCGGGCGAGACCACAGTGCGCGGCAGGCAGAGGGGAGGACGGCGAGAGCCCTGCCGTCACCGTGCGCCGTGCGAGAAGGGAGGAGAATGGAAGGAGAAGGGGGGGCGACAGCACCGCCTTCTGTTCCCAGCCCAGTGGGGTGCGTCACCGCCCGCGCCCTCCTCCTTTATACCGGACAGGCCGGCCTGGCGGGTGCTGGGCAGGGGCGAGGAGCCGGGGAGGCGGAAGAAGGGGAGGAAGAGGAAGAGGAAGAGGAAGAGGAAGAGGAAGAGGAAGAGGAAGAGGAAGAGGAAGAGGAAGAGGAAGGAGCTGTCGATACCTTCCCGTTGCCGCCTGGTCTAAATGGGGCTCGCGGATCGGGGACCTGTGCAGCGTTGTCTCGGAGGCCGTGGGAGCGGCCGGGGCAGGGCGTGAAGGGAGCTCGGCTAGGGCGCTGCGGGCGAGGGGCCGTGGAGCCGTCGGGCCGTGCTGGCCCAGTGAGGGAAGGAGGTGACAGAGGCACCTGCGGTGTGCCAGGAGGTCCCTAAATCTGTTAAACAGCACCATTGACTGAACTGAGGCTTGTTACTGAGCAAGTTTAGTGGTGACTTAGCAGTGTTAGGTTAATGATTGGATTTGATGAGCTTAGAGGTATTTTCCAGCCTTAATGATCCTGTGATTCTAAGCGAGCAGGGTGGCCAGGCCTCAGGTGGGGGCTTGCAGGGACAAGGATGCATTGGACACCTTTAAATTCTTCGTGAAACTTGATTGAATTTATAATTCAAAAAATCCTTTCCCCTTTTGTGAGAGAAGGAACGTATTTGTTCAGAGCTGACCATACAGATGCCCAAGTGGGCTGGGTTAACTGGCAGTTGGTGGACAGGGAGGCAGGAGCAGGGCTGTCAGCCGTCGCTCTGCCCACTGCAGGCTGCTTCCAGGTAAAACACCTCAAATTGGCAGTAGGTACTTTAGGCTCTCCAGGGGTCAGCTGCTGAAGAGAAATCAGATATACAGTTTGCATCCTTTGTTAGCTAGGTTACCCTCCCCCCTGTTTCTCTTCACGTGGTGCAGCTAGCTGGGTTGGAGGTTGAAGACCTTTCAAAGCCTGAAGATGCAGAGCACAGCTGCCTTAGTGCCAACTGGCTTTCAGCTACATGAAAGAAATGCTCATGCCTCTTGTGTGCAAAGGTGAAAACCAGATGTCAAAGGGAACACCTTGCTAGTTTTTTCAACATTGTTAGGTGAAGAATGTGTTGGCTTCACAACCCTTTTGATACATTCATTGTCCATCTGGAAGGTGCTAAATCCATTTCCCCATGATGATTTACAATGAATGATCTGAATGAATTAAAATAAGCCCTAAAACAATGAATGAATTTCCTGAAACAATGAATGGTCAAAGCAGATTCGAGGAAATTTGCATTCCTCTGTTCGTTACAGTGGAAATAGATGAAAACATAGTACGCCTTCCCTGGGTAAATGCTGGTACTGGCCTCACCTCCCTGACCACTTATCTTCCTTGTTTGATTTGGGTTTTCCTCATTTCTATTAACATTTTATTGTTTGTTCCTTATTGTGTAGATCTTGTCATTCAAAGAAAGTTCTGTGTGTTATGGGTGATAGGTTTGGCTTCATACTGTTCTTCTCACATGAGCTGGCTGGTACCTATTTGTAAGGGCCCTTCAACCTTCAGGACCTATTGTTAGGATTTGGTTTGCCTTTTTAATGGGGGTAGGCAGGAAAGGGGAGAAAAAAAGACTATTTTCAGACTCTGTCTTTCATTCATTATGCAGAAGCTGTTTCAGTTTTGTATCATGGCAAAGCATTGAGTCCTGAAGGAAAATGGAAACACCAGTATCTGGTAATATAAGATAAGTCCACGGGACCCACTGGAGAATAGATCTTTGCCTTTGATATTTGCTGCTACAGTAGTATCAGCAAGAAGCTGCTGTTCCTGCATAAAACACCCACTTTCAAGTAAGGTTTTCTCAAGGAAAGCCACCAGCTAGAATTACCTGTATGTACTGTGAAGAGATTGCAGTGTTCTTTCTGACTCCTCTCAGGGAACTAGCTGCCATTGCTTAGCAGGGGCTTTCCTCCACATTTCTGCCTGGAGTCCTTCAGGTTCAAGCTGTGTTAGCCACTGCTGATGTCTGTAAGCTTTCTGGGAAGCTGCTCTCTTGTATTTTGCCATTCAGGGTGTCAGCTCATAGCACGAAGGTGCTGAAATACACTGGAAGTGACAGCATGTGTATCAATGGAAGCACGTGTAATAAATACTTATTTAACAAAGAGCATTCATGATCCCTGTCAGACTTCTCTTGGACAGAACACACATCTCTCTGAATTTTGTCTTTGTGTGGACCTCTGCAGTCATTTTTCAGAATTTCACACTTGAATATCCACACCATTTCAGAAAGAAGATTCTGCAACTGAAAATGGAGTAAAAACCTGAGGGAAACTTTCTGCTTAAAGTTGGGTTTTCTTGCACTATGAAGCATAACATATTTTAAAGGTTTTATCAGGGTCTGAATTTTCTACATGCAAGAAGGAGTTACTTCTCCAAGAATTTATTTATTTTGTAGTAGTAGT
Organism: Galbula dea; assembly: GCA_013399015.1. Taxonomy (NCBI): domain Eukaryota; kingdom Metazoa; phylum Chordata; class Aves; order Piciformes; family Galbulidae; genus Galbula; species Galbula dea. Next base: position 396,724 of record VWZX01001175.1, on the reverse strand, counting down.
AGTGTCACTGCATTTCCCAAATCTTGGTTTGTGCCTCAGTGCTGAATTTAGGTCCCCCAGCTTGGTTTTCTGATTTTCCATAAGATGAGAGAGTTGATTCCACCAAAGAACAAGCAGGCTGAAAGGGGAACATGGCTCTCCATAGAAAAAACCCTTCCTACCCTCTCTCTTCCACCTCATTTTATTCTCAGTGACAAGTGGAGCAGCTTGGGGCAAGGGCAGACCTCACTGCCACCACCACATGAGCATGGCTGGAGGTCAGGAGTGAGAAGGTAGCTTGCTGTCACCACATGGAGGGGGGGGGGGAATGACAACAGAGGAGCAGCCAGGGGATGAACACAAGGGAGGAAAAGGTTTGTGTGCCTCAACACCCTGATTTTGGTTGGGCTTGTAGAGAACACCAATGCACTGTGTGCAAAACCACCTGTGGAAACTGAAGGAAAGGAAGTGTCTTTGTGGTTGGAAGTGGGGCTTGAGCTGTGAAGGCAGAAGTTCCCTTTTTGCAGCACCCCATGTTGTTTCTCTCAGAGGCCTCATTGAAGAGGCCTGGGTTTGCATCACTGCTGACTGGCTGGCAGATGAGGTATTAGTTATTTTGATGACAAGAGGTTCATTCACTCCTGATCTCTGTGCACTGAACCTTTACATGTTTTAAGAATCCCAGCCTGCTCTGGAGGGAACTGTGCCATCTATTATCTTAGAACTCGTTTCAGATGCAGTCACTGCATTTCCTTTATCACAGTAATTTGTATTTGTTTCAAGTGGGTAATAGTCTGGAAGAAAGAGGATCTGGATCTGGAGCCTGTGCAAAGGATAACACTCAATTTGCTTTGGATGTAGAATTGTGCTTCCAGTACACTGGGATTCTGTTTTAACTTTGAGATCAGGTTTGGGGAGATCTAGCTCTTTTCAAGAGCTCCTCTATCATTCTTCTGTGGCCTGAAGCATCAGACTGTATCACTCTCCTTTTCAGGACTGAAGAAGATGGACCAAAACAACATCCTGGAATCTGAGGTATCCTCTCTCCTCTTAGTACTTACTTCTGGATCATTGCCTCTAGTATTGGTGGAACAGTTCTGGAGCTGCTCTGCCAATTAGAGGAAAATACTTTTCATTCCCTAGTCCAGCTAGACTTTAGCCTTGTATCAAAGCTCATCTTCAAAATGGTCTAGTGCAGGCTTTGTTGGAACACTCTTTATTCTCTGATTTTATACTTCAGCAGGGGTGTGACACCCCAGAACAACCATGAGAGGAGTACCTAAGTTCATTTTGATTTAGCCATAGATATTAAAAGGCATATTTTTTATTCCTTCCTCTACATTTCCTGGTGGTTTTTACATTCAATAGCCATCAATCAGCTACCATGGAGCTCAAGAACTGAAGTAGTTAAAAAAAAAAAAAGAAGAAAACCAGGTTCTTTCCTTAGTGCAGTCTGCAAAGCTGTTGTCAGTGCACATTTCCTTAACGACAGCAATCTTGCTCCGGCTTTGAAACGTCAGTTCTTGTTTGCAGCGTGACTGACCTCCCACCCTGATCAGCGTGCTTCTTCCCAGGAAGCTTTGTCCTCGCTGAGCAGAGGGGACACAGGCAAATGCATGCAAAATCCACCCTTTTTCTCTCAGTGCTAGGTACAATGTACATGTTCTCCCTCTATGAGCTGGCCTGGGATCAGTAGTTTACTGCCAGTAGGTCAGTGAAAAGCTGGCAAATCTGTAATGCAACTCAGCAAAAAATTGCAATTCAGTTTGGATCCTGATGGGTCATTTAACTTTCATGTACATTTGCTTTGTAGTTTATATCCAGCACATGACAACCCTAAGCTGTAGACATGAACCACACCTTGGTTCTTGCTGGAGTTGTGCTGGGACTCCCACTACAGATCTTTAGTGTAGTCTTGTGATGTATCAGGGCTGTCTATGTCCTGCCAGTCCTGTTCTGCTGCTGCAGCTGCCCTCCAGGAGGCCAAAAAGTGAGATCCCATCAAAGGTCAGACTTCACCTGGCAGATGACTCCACACCTAGGACTCCTCTGTTGCATCAGACTGTCTGTGGTGCATTAGGACTTCTTTAATCTTCTTGCTTCTGTGTGGTTTTGCTAGCTGATGCAAATATCTAGGGAAAAAAGAAAAAGAGCAGTCTTCCTTCATCAGTATTCTGGAAGGTGTGTGGCTCCACCTCATAAAGCAAGACTGAGAACATGCATATCTTGATTAGCTTGATTTTTGTGTTGAGGGAATTTACTTACATTAGCTCCAGGCCAACTGGAGCCACTGGTGCAGTGAACTTTGTTCTTTTTACAGGAAAAAGAGAATATGCTTAGCAAATCTGGAAGCTTAACAAATGTATGCAGGAAGAGCTTTAAGAAATATAAACAAGATGAAACTGAACATGCTGCAAACTGGCTTGAGAAGGTGAATGAAAACCATCTTTTAACTGTTTCTTATGTGCATAATGCATCAAGATCTGCAGTCTTTCCAGTTGTTTTCCCTCATAGGTAAGGAAGTCTAAGAGGCAGTCACTGGAGGATTTTTTACATCCTACTAAGTAAAGAAAATCAAATTTCTTGAAGACCTTAGGAATAGCTACAATTTAGCAAGTAATTTTAATTGGTACTTTCCTGGCTAGCCTATTATTACTTTCAATTAAGGGCTCATCCCATGGTGTGTTAAGATGGAAAATACAAATGTTATCAGTGCTTTATGTGGATATCTGCTCTGCTCCTGCTCATCAACTCAACCTCAAGGAGAAGAAATTGTCCTAACGTCCTAATTACCCAGAGGGTGCTGAGACACTGGCACAGGTTGCCCAGAGAGGCTGTGGCTGCCCCATCCCTGGCTGTGTTCAAGGCCAGGCTGGATGTGGCCCTGGGCAACCTGGTCTAGTGGGTGGCTTCCCTGCCCATGGCAGGGGGGTTGAAGCTAGATGATCTTTAAGGTCCTTTCCAATCCAAACTGTTCTCTGAGGCTGTGGATCTATGAATAATGGAGCTGGGTTTTTCTTTTGCTAACTAAAGCACTGCTGTAGGTGTAGCACAGCAGTGCCTGAAGCTCCCCAGAGGTCTGATGCTGAGGTGCCTTGTAAGCACACAGGAGAACCCAGCAGCTGATCTGGAGGTAGGTGACATTAAACTCTGAGAACAGCCCAGGAATCTGCCTCCTAGACCTAACCATCCCTGAATAAATATTGATTCTGCATGCTCCAACCTGAAGTGGAGACATTTAGTTAAGTTCCTTTAAGGCATTTGCTTTCTATCCTTCTTTGTGACAAGTATAGTTCAGAAGCTGTGTAACCTTTTTGTGGTTGTTATGGTTCTTCAAACCCATCAGCACATATTAAATATATATATATATATATCTCAGCTTCAGACCTACTGGTTTTCAGCTGATAGAATATGTTTGCAGATTTTAAGAGGGCTTGAACTGCTCTTATTTGAACCCTAGACTTGATTTTCCAGTGCTTGCTGCAATGGCATGACATGCAATGCATGTCCAGTTAGGTTTCTTGGCCTTGAATTTTCTTGGGTCTCTTTAAAAGAGGAAAGTAAACATCTTCATTTAAAAGAGTCTCCCAATAATTACAAGTATGATAAGTTGCTGTTCAAAACCTAGAAACCTGCAGCACAATTATGAAGTCTTCCTGGGGAAAATAGTTGCTGCTGCTCCAGCAGCTCTTTCACAGAGGTCATGGCGGGGAGCCAGAGGAGGTTGGTAGACAGCTAGGCAACCAGAAAAGAACAAGTTTGTCAGCATATACAGCTGATTACCCTGAGAATAATTTTCCATGAGCATAGCTTGCAGTGTTTGCTTAAGGGGGAGTTAATTTTCCACTAAACTTCCTAAAAGCTAAACCATTTTTAACTGTGGGAGAAAGTAATTTGTTCAAATCAGGTGGAGTAAGGCTCAGGACAATTTTCATGCTATTTTAATACTACCTACATGTTGCAGTAGGCTGAGGTATGATACTTCAGTATACAAGAAATATCTTCAAGTTGTGCCAGGGGAGGTTCAGATTGGATATTAGGATGAATTTCTTCCCAGTGAGGGTTCTCAGGCATTGGCCCAGGCTGCCCAGGGAGGTGGTGGAGTCACCATCCCTGGAGGAGTTCAAACAATGTATAGATATGGTGCTTGGGGCCATGGTTTAGTGCTGAGCATGGGACTGTTGGACTGGGTGATCTCAGAGGGCTTTTCCAACCATTCTGATTCTATATTGGCAATATTGATTATTCCCATCATGATACATGATGACAATTATTTTGCATAGGTCTTTTGATTTCTACTAGCTACTGTGATCAACTCAGAACAATAAAACATGAGAAATTCTCACAGTGACAGAAGAAACATCCTTTAGTTGCTATGTTCTCCTGCTTGTGAATTTCACCTAGACTGCTGACATGTAAACATGAGAAATAAATTCTCTTAATTTTCTAGGTTGCTTATAGTTCTAAGTAGCTTAACTCTGATGGGAATATGGGTGGTCTTGAAAGTTTCCTGGTGCTCTGTAATCTGAAATCTCTAACCAAGTGTAACAGATTCATAGTTCCAATGTCCAGGGCAGCTTTAGGTATGTTCAACTGCTGCACTTTGTCTGTGCTTCTCCTTTCTCTGGCTGTGTCTGTATGAAAAGTGAAAGCTGTAAGAGTATTGCACAGGCCTGTGTCATATGAAGGCTTCCTTCACAGTGGATTATTTCACTGTTAGCTAGTTCCCCAAGGAATGGTATAAAACAGGTGGACTGGAATAAATGCATGAGCTCTAAACTTCCAAAAGAAGACAAAAATCAATTAAGATTTATGCTGAAAAAGTTTTTAATACTGTTCTTGAATATCCATAATATCAAGCAAAGTCTGGATAGCCATGGGTGGTTTGTTTCCAGTAGGATGCAATCCAGAGCCTGCAGCCTGCTTAATTTTGCACTATGAGCTGTCTTTAGCCATCATTTATTGTCTTTAAATATGAGGAGAATCAGAGTATCAGACAGAATGAGCACAGTAGCTTTTAGGGATGAGTCAGAAGAATGAGATGAAATTCAGTAGTAAAAAGCACTGTCTGCATTGGGAATGAGCATGGGGGAGGCCTGAGGGTGGTTGGGAGCTGCCCTGGCAATGGGGCCTTGGAAGGGTGAATGCAAGTCCCTAGGGCTTTGAGGGAGGTGTCAGTGCTGTTGTGCAAGGCCCTCAGTGCACCTTATCAGAAGTATTGGCTGTCACAGAATGTCAGGAGATTGGAAGGGACCTCTGGAGATCATCTAGTCCAAACCCCTGGCAGAGGGGCTTCACCTAAAGCAAATTGCACAAGATCATGTCTGAGTGGGTTTGGAATGTCTCCAGAGATGGAGACTTCACCAGCTCTCTGGGCAGTCTGGGCCAGTGCTGTGCCACCCTCACAGGAAAGAAGTTCCTCCTTGTGTTCAGATGGAACTTCCTCTGTTGCAGTTTGTGCCTGTTCCCTCTTGTCCTGTCCCTGGGCACCACTGAACAAAGCCTGGCCCCATCCTCCTGACCCCCAACCATGAAGTATTGATCAGCATTGGTAAGCTCCCCCCTCAGGCTGCTCTTCTCCAGGCTAAGCAGCCCCAGCTCTCTCAGCCTTTCCCCAGCAGAGAGACGTTCCAGTCCCCTCAGCATTTTTGTAGCCCTTTTCTGTACCCTCTCCAGAAGTTCCCTGTCCTCCTTGAACAGGGGAGGCCAGAGCTGGACCCAGGACTCCAGATGTGGCTTCACTAGGGCAGAGTAGAGGGGGAGGAGAACCTCCCTTCACTGCTGGCCGCACCCTTCTTCCTGCACCCCAGGATGCCATTGGCCTCTTTGGCCACAAGGGCACATTCCTGGCTCATGGTCATCCTGGTGCTCACCAGGACTCCTAGGTCTTTTTCCACAGATTCTCCCTCCCCATTTTCTAGAAGATGAATTTAGAGTGGAACAGGTTCAGAGGAAAGACAGTGTGTCTGGGAGAGGAGGAAAGAGGAGATGACTTTATAAGAAACACGTCAGAGAAGAAATACCTTTTATTTGAAGGGAAGGACAGCATTGGTTCAAGAAAAATGTTTCTAAATTAAAACTGATACATTTAGACAGAGATTTAAAGATTCCTAATTGTGAGGATGGTCTGTAATGTCTCTCCAGCAGGATCAAGTGGGAGCAAACAATGGAACTGCTTTTAAACTGGAGCCCAAGACATTTATCTAAGGGATTCCATAAAGTGCTGTTTTTATCACACTCAATAATCCAGAAAATATTAGTTTTTCTGTTCATATTTGTATGTTAGGTATCTTACCATCTAAAAAGTAATAATTAAACCAGTCCTTGCTACAGAAGGAGCTCAGAATCCTTCTGCCTTCAGTTATATCAGAGTAATAAATAATTTGGGGTCTGTTAGAGGGCAGTAGCTTTTAAACGAATCTCTCAAATCTTAAGGCTGTTTAGTCTGCAGAGGTAAAATTTGCTTTGAATAGAAAAATCCCTGATAAAATATGTCTAATGGGTCTTCTCAAAACAGCTTTTTCATTCTCTTTAGCACTTCCCAATAATAGCCATTTAATAAAAAGTCATACAATTGCTGAAGCCAGGGCTGCTTGCTGGGTAGATTAAAACAGAGGGAGTTTGCAGCCTCTCTTGACAGGGTACTGCTCATTCTATGTATCTAAAAGTCAGTGGTTAAATAAAGTCTCTGGGAGGAAGTTTCCATGCTGAGTCATAAGCATTGGACTGAAAACCTTTCTAGACATTGAAATGCAGTTCTAGTCACCAAGCCACTCTCCAAAGGCTGGAGGCTAGGATTCTCTCACTGCCTGCCCGGGCACTCAGCTGCAGCGTCTTGAGGAACAGCTTGTAGAGAGTTTCTGTAGCTATGCAAAAGCAGCAACAGTGGAATGAGACTAGAACACCTCTAGAATCCCATCAGGAAGAGGCAGGATGCACCAGCCAGCAGCAATTATCTAAATGGTGTTTGCTGAGAGGAATAGAGCAGGAGCCACATAAATAAGAAATGGTTGGCTTTCCTTTCAGTAGCCCATTAGAGCTGGCTATTGTTCTTGCAAGCATCATCTGAAACAAGCACATCAATAAAAGGTGAATAACCATCACAATACTTCCTGCTGGAAGGAATTTTAAGCATGTATTTTAAGCATGCAAAATTCAGAAAAACCATTTCCTCTGAAGTTACTTGGTAGCTTCCTCAACATTTGCTCTCTCTCACCTGTAACTGTCTATGCATTTGGCTCCAGTTTGAGTTCACTCTCTTGCAACTGCCCTTATATCCTCTGGCTGTTCTGTAAGATAAAAAAACTAAGTGTTCTGAAAATGCAAACACCACTCTTGTCAGAGTAACATAAGGTATGTGTTGCGGAAATGAGTTATTTCAACAGTAATAGAAATGTTTTGATGAATGTAAAGGCCACTTAACCCACTCAGGATGCTAAGCACACATTCTGGGCAGAAAACTAGAGAGATTACAGGTGATTTTGGACTGATGCTAAGGAAGAATGCTGAAAAAAAGGAGATGTGAAGATAAGAAAGCTGCTCAGGGACTTTTCAGGAGGCCAGATAGTGATAGAACCAGGGGAAATGGGTGCAAGCTAGAGGAGGGGAGATCTAGATTAGATATGAGGAGGAAGTTCTTCACTATGAGGGTGGTTAGACAGTGGAACAGGTTGCCCAGAGAGGTTGTGGAAGCCTCATCCCTGGAAGCTTTTAAGACAAGGCTTGATGGGGCCCTGGGCAACCTGATCTAGTGGATGGTGTCCCTTGCAGGCGGGGGGGTTGGAACTAGATGATCTTTAAGGTCCCTTCCAACTCTGGCAATTCTATGATTCTATGTTGGCCAGCTTTCTGGAACAGCAGAGAGGTCAATACCAACAGGCTCCAAGCATGTCAGATTCCTGTTCTGTTTGAATCCCAGCTCTCACAAGTGCCAGCACATGATCAGACTCCTGTTAAGCTGCCCCTAGTCATGGGGCTGGGCTCACAGTGAGGTCTTTGGGCACAGACCCTCCTTGTAGTGGACAATTCTCAGTGCAAGTCCTCAAAGCTGACACAGATCCATCAGCAGAAACCCCAGCACTCCCAACATAAGCCCTTCTGCTAGTCATGCACACAGTGCTGCACAAGTCATTTCTTGCTTTTACCTTTTGCCTACCACAACCTCTACATGGCTTAAGATATGGCTGTGGTGTTAGCTTTCTGGGGAAGGGCATCTCAAAGGGTTTGCCAGCTCCACATGTGGGCACAAACCCTGTAGAGCTCAGAACTGTGCTTACCAGAAGAGAGGAGTGCCAGAAGAGAAAAGCAGTGAGGCTCTGCCACTCCTGAAGAGACTCTTGCTGTCTTGGAGCAGTATCACCAGCTCTCCTATGTGTTATTTCTTCTTTATTAAAACAAACAGTTGCTTACTGTTAGTGGTTGGCTGCTCTAAATGTCCTTTCTTCCTCAAAAGCACAGTTACTAATAAAAGTTCCAACTTTGGGCTTTTTGCTGTGCTTGTTTTTCTCTTGATGAAGCTGTAGAGCTGAAGTTCTGCCAGGAGTTTTAACAAGCAAACAAACAAACCCCAGTAAACAAGCTACACAAGACAGTTGTGTTTCAACACATGCTTCTGAGCCAGCAATCAGATATTTAAAGTATTTGGAGAGAAAATTGTCCATTAACCAGTGCAGGCCATAAAGTTAATCAGCCACAGCACACACTAAAGATCAGAAGAACTTAGGCACTAGTAGGGAAGCCCTCCAGCGAAACAGGCACTGGACAAGCCTGTAACACACTGATGCTTCATGTCTCATCCAGACAGCAGCATGCTCAGGTACAGTTGGTTCCATTAGCTATGAGGAAAGCTTGGGGCTCAGGGTGCTGCAGGAACAGCTTCTGCTCTCAGGGACATTTTCAACCCAGGAATAAGAGCAGGAGATGAAAAGGTGAGTGGAGTGCCTAGCATTTAAGCAGGCCACACTGCTTCTGACATCAAAAGAGATGCAGTCCAAGAACTGGCCAAAGGGTCAGCCTTGCCTGTGGCAAGGTATTTCCATCAGGATTTTGGTCTGTGCCAAGGCTTGTGGAGCCAGAGAGCCTAGGGAAACTCCAAAGTTTGCCAGGGGCTTTGTGTTGGGCTAGGGGTTGGATATTTAACTGCTAGGCAGTGCCTTACCCAAATCACATCTGTGCTGTGTTTCTGGAACTTCAGTTTTCTACTAAGTGTTTCTCAGTTTATTGCACAAGGTTCTGAGGGCTTTTCTCATCAGGGCAATAATTGGGCTGATTTGCTGTAAGCACTTTAAATCTCTCATGTACGCTCAAATTCACAGGTATCTAGTTGCAGCCTTGCTAAGGAAGATTTTGGGGAAGCATTTCCTTATGATTTGCTTTTACAACTTCATATATATATAAATACACCTCTATATATCCTTTTGCTTCTTCATGATTAAATGCTGCTGTTATTTTACAGCATGGATCCCTGTAGTGTCCTGGAATATCCTTTCTCTGGAGAGGAGAAGATGATGGGAAGGAGTTCTCAGATAGGAGCTAGACCATCTGACAAGCCTATAGGTAGGTGTTTCCTGAGTCAGCAGTTCCAAAATGGAGACTTTCACCTCCTTGAGGGTAGGGTACACCATGAAGCCCAGATGAATAATTGTCTGGCAGCTTAACCTTCAAGTACTGAGAGCTCTGTCTGGGAATATGTGCATGCTGTGTGTGTCCAGCCAGGGGGTTGAAGGTGGAAGCACTTGGACGTTGTCTGTTTCCTCACATGAGCTTTGGGTAGCAGAAGGCTCTGAACCATTGTCCTGTGTCATGCTGGGAGGATGGGCAAGACCTGTCCTCCCACCTCTTCATCTCACCAGGGAGGATATTCACAGCTTGCAGGTGTAGGGGAACCATTGGGCAGCAAAACTAAGCAGCTTTTCCATTTTCTCCCCATCCTTCTAAGAGCAGCTTGGTCCTTCACTGAGGGCAAGGGAAGGAGCTGGAGTCAGGGGCTGGGAAGCTGAGCCTTCTGTTCAGCAACAGGGAAATGACCTCTGAGCTTTGCTCAGGAGGGGTAGAAGCAATGCAGATCATACTCTTTGCCCAGGTAACTGATTTTTGGAAGGAGGATACTCTTGTGCTAGGTTTTGCTTTACAGCCCAGCTCACATTCTGGCACTTTGGTTTTTAGAAAATAGGTACAATTAACAAGAAATACCTTAATTGGCATTTCACTGCCTAAACAGAGCAGTTCTTGTTGCTTCACACATTAACTTTTGTGACTGCTATTTAATATGTACATTAACCACAGGAAAAAAAGGACTGAAAACACCTCTAACTGTACAGCTACCAGCCCTATAATATGTAGTTCCTCTCATAGCTCCATGTGAACCTCTTGATGCAGCATGTGCAGCCCTATTTTAAGCTATTTGAATGGCTCTTCATTTAGTTTTGATCTTTAGAGCTTGTTCTTGAAATCCATATTGAAGATACTCTGCTTGAAGTCATTTGGAGTGCTGAATTAAATATCATCCATGGGGCTCCAAAACCTCTTGCTAATGTCATTTCTGTGAGGCACAATGGGTGGGATCCACTTGCCTGCCTGCAGATCTCTCCAGGAGCTATCCTACATCTATGCTAATCACACCATTTCCCCTCTAGCACCAAAGAAGAGAAATAAGCCCTTGAAGGGCATGACTCAGCTGATAGATTTCAGATATTTGGTGTACTATGAGGTGAACTGCACCTTAAAATAACTATTACTCCCTAGTGGCTTCAAAAGGAGCTTTGGTGACTGGTTCAGGTAGAGACATTTGTTCTGGTGGTACCTAAAGAGAAGTCAATCCCCCTGAGATGACTGACAGTAATTGTGGGCATGCCTTTAAATAAAGAACCTCAAGCCCATTTGCATATTAAACAAGCTGGTTGTATTCTAACATCAAGAATATTTTTGTTTCCACTTTTCTGTCTCCACAGTAGGTTACTGACAAGTCTGAGTAGACTTCTAAAAGTAGAAGAAATTGGGGTGAAAAAATGAGTCTTTCACCTTGCTAATTCTCAGGCAAAGGTCTCAAGTTTTAAGCAAAGTGAAACCCCCTGGCCATGGGTTTCACCAGTTTTAAGTCACTTCTGCAAGGAAGACATTGCCATGGCAAATGTAGCCCTTATTTTCTTGATAGACATATTTTTGCTTGCTTTGTGTGCCTTTATTTAGTTTAATTTGTTTCTGGGGCTGACTGCAAAAGGGTTTCTCAAAAATCATTAATGGACATGAGCCAGAATGTCTCAGAGAGCTGTGCAGCAGTGTGAGTTCTCCAAATATACTTTTTGTCTAGCACAGCTCTGCTCTAAAATCTTCTGAAAGAATCATCATTTGTTTTGGACTCCAATGCTACTCTGAAGAATTATCAGAACCATAAAAGGCAGGGTGGGATATGAGAGGAAAGTGAAAAGCAGCTAAATTAGCCACAGAACCCTCCCCCCCACCACTTTAATTATCACCCACAAGGTGGTGCCACTTCCTCAACCATTTTTCCTTGGAAAGTGATACTGAAGTGTCACTTAGGAAACCAAGGGTGGTGGAGTCCAGAAGTCCTACTAGGACCTTTAAAATCGTGTTTAAATGGAGTTTAAATGCATATGGTCCTTGCTTGGGTCCTCTCCACAAGAGAGAGATACTTTTCCTACATGAATTCAGGGATAGATTTACTCATCTGAGCTGGGAGTGCATATCGTCAGCTCTTACGGGGTTTCTGTTGCTTCTGTGCCCTGTAAAAAAGGAATTCAGCACATTTCCAAACATTTTCTGTAAGGAAATGGACTGCAGATGGCCAACCTGTCCAGATACAGGTACAATTTAACAAGATGTGTGCCTGAGAACACATCTGACAGCCTTCAGTTCCAGCAATGATTAACCAGGTGGAAAACTACCAACTACCAGCTCCCAGCTTCCCTTTAGGCTGTTGCTGGGTTTAGAAAGTTGGCAGACAAGGGTCCCAAAAACTAAAAGACAGAACACTGCTGACTTTTAAACTAAATGCATAGGGAGAGTAAATAAGCAGAACATTCCCAATGTCATTTTTAGCATCCCTTCAGAAGAGCTTTTGTGATGGTAACTGCTGTTAATTCTTACTGTCACCTTATTGAGGGTGAAAAGGGGAAAGATTAAGAAAACAGTTTATGGTTTTGCATAACATTTCATCTGTAAAGATGTCTTCAAGTCAAACCCTGAGATAGCAAAACACAAAATGCCCTTCCTTGGCTGCCCTTTCCTTGTCCCCTTTCAGTCCCTTGGGATGCTCTAGTCTTTAAGCCTCTCCTCCCATCCATACTGCAGCATCTCCTACTTGCTTCTCTGGTTGCTTCCCCTTTCTGCTTCACCTCCCACTCATTAGAAGCTGCTTCCTCTGTGGAGCAGCCAGAAGTGCAGAGGAGTAAAACAGCATGGAGAGGGGAGGGCTTCCTGATTTTATTTGAGGTGCTCCTATTTCAAGTACCCCAAAAATAGTGTCTAGTGGTGCAAAAAACTTGGGGCAAACTTGACCATGTGCATCATTGCCTCCTGAAAGTCCAAACACACAGGCTCCTACATCTCTCAGGCAGTCTTGGAGGTTTTATTTGTATAATCCAAGATTGTCCCTACTCACATGGTTGGGAACAGCAGGAGAAATGACTGGAATGATTTCAAGAGAGTTTATTGCCCAAGGAATTCTTCTGAAATTGAGAAACCCTGCTGCAAGTAGCTGGATGACAAAGCATGAATTCACCTCCAATCCATCATTAGTCATTGGCCGAAGTTAATGCTCCAGTTAGGCCCAGTTTCCACCTGTCATCAGTGTCAGCCCTATGGTAATCCCTAATTCTGGAGGGAGTCACCACCTGAGGCTTGTCACTGTCCCAGTGAGTGTCAAAAGGGATTGTTCACCTCACATTACCTAAGCACAGGGTTCTGCATGACTCAGGGTGGTGTGACAGCTCCATACCTGGTTTATTTAGGCAAGCAGCAACCCTCAGGATGTGTCCCAGCCCAAGCCACTCAGGGTGTTTCTCCAGTGCCTAAGTAATCTGGTTCCTTATGGGAGTTCTCCATATGCATGTGCAGTTTGTGTTTGGAAAAAGAAAATGAGTTTAAAGATGAGACTCAACCTCTTACAGAAAACAGCAGTGCTAATTCCTTGGTTTGCACAGAAAGCTGGATTTCAGGTTATGTTGCAGGGTCCTGGGATTTTACTAATCAGGCAAGAAGGAAAATTACATTTTATTTGTATTAAAATGCTAAAAGAAAAAGAAGATGAATACCAAGAAGGGACAAAATAAAGCTTCAAAATTAAGGTTAAGCTTTCCAGTGAAATGGCATCTTATTAGAAACCTCAGTCCACCATGCTGCTAAGTAGTTTTTCTTCATAATAGCCTATTTTTTTCTAGTATACCATCATTTTTGAGGAAACCTCCTTCTCCTTTGGTACTCTTTAAAGTCAGCATTACTGTCTGTTCTGTGAAGAAAAGAAGTGTTAACTTCAGACAGTGGCTTTTGTGTTCCACAGTTAAAGCTGAATCATATTTCCTTGTAAAGCAAAACAAAGGCCTCTGGTAGGAAGGGGAAGGAGGAAGGAAGAGCAAAGGCAGGAAAATATAACTTCTGTCTCTGGGGAGCTTTTGGAGCACATGATTCAACTGTGTTCTTCAGGCCAGTGAAAACATTTGCCTGTTTTGCTCTTATTCTCCTCTTTACAATTCATGGAAAACTTTATTATTATTATTTTAGAACTAGATCTGATTGTTTGGGACTGCTTTTTTTTTAGCTTGCTGCACAAATTTAAATGGAGCAGAGTTAAGGAGTTCTACCTGGCTAAAATGAGTTCTCATCCAGACAGAAGGCAGAAAGGATGAGAAAAAATAAGGTAAAGAAGGAAAAGAAGGTGGAAAAGCAATTAATACATTAACAGGATGGCTATTAGAAAGGGCTTTGTGTCAGAGGCATGAAGTGGCTTTGTCCCAGCTACCAGCTGCTGGTTGCTTTCTGGTGCCAAGGCTGCTGAGCACCACCCCCCCGCAGATGCAGCTGCCCCTTTGCTCTTTGCTTTAGCATGGGCTGACGAAGGTGTGCAGCAGCAGTGGAGTTGGGATGGTTCACAGTTCCTCCAGCCCTGTTTCCTCTTCAGCACTTTTTAGAGTCTTTCCTCTTTCACTTCTCCCACACAAAGAGCTTCTAAAAGGCCAAGGGGCATAACCAAAGGAGATGCACCTGCAAATACCTGTATTTGTCATATTTCTACTAACTGATAACTTTCTGACAACATTTCCTAAGCCTGAATTTTCAACAAAAGGTTAAATAATTGCAGAAAAACAAATCTCTTGGCTTTATTGTAGCTTACTCTTAGCCTCCAGATTTTGAGTTACAGCACAGGCTTAAGAAACTGAGTCTAAAGTGTGCATTTTGTGAGCAGTGGGTTTTTGATGGTGATTTGTGTGAATATATGTAAAGATGAGTGTATGTTAATATGTATATAGACAAGCAAAGGCTTATTGTCCACAAAAAGATTTTCCTCAAGTGCTGCCTAATTAATTTTTTTATTAGCATCCAAAAAGAACTTATTGTGAAAATGAAAAAATATTCTTCAGCATGGAGAATTGACCTGATCTCAGGTGTCTCCTGTGACCTCCCTGGTTTTCATACCACAGTAGAAAATCTATGGAAGTCAGGGAGATATGATTTTTGCCACAAACCTCAATTTCTGGCTATACAACAGAAAGAGAAGAAAGTCACCCTGCAGAAGCATGTGGGAAGTTATGGCTGTTCTTTAACTTCCTCTTTAGTCAACAAAAATTGACATTTTTTCCTCCTTATTCATTTATCTCCTGCTGTTGTTTGAGAGCTGCAGAGGCCTGTGAGTCAGCCACCTCTCTGCATGAAGCTGAACAATATATTCCATTTCTTCCTCCTTGCAGTTTAAATATAACTTCATTTCTGGGTTCAACCAGGACTGAGGTCTGTTACTTATTCTCTTCCTCTGGGATAAGATTACCAGCTCCCTTTGGCATGACAACAGCAATTCCTCTGTGTTCAGAGAAAAAGGGAATGCACAACATTTTTGGGTGGGTTTCTTTTCCAAAAGGAGTGCCTTGGTAAGATGGTAGAAAAAAACTCAGAAAAGGTCTTTGAGTAAAATATCTCTTCAAACAGCAACATCTCAGACCTGGTGACTCTTCTCTTCAGGGAAAGATGTTTAGCATAAATCAGCCTAACTTTTCTCTGCTTGATAGGTTGTTGGGGAGCCAGAGATCTGATCTTGTAAGAGTTGCTAATAAAGCATTTTCCTCCCCAAAGTGATCCTCTGAGTGTGATCAGCTTATAAACGTTTGCAGGCTTTGAGCTTTAAAGACATTTCTAGTTTTGTATTGTAAACACAACCATTGCCAGAGTCAGCTCTCAGCTACCTGAGTGCCAAGGCCTAGAATGCTGCCTGTGCTCTCAGCAGCCCCTTGGAGGAGGCTGCATCTGGAATATTGTGTCCAGTTCTGAGCCCCTCAGTTGAAGAAGGAGAGGGAACTGCTGGAAAGAGTCCAGTACAGAGCCACTAAGATGCTGAAGGGGCTGGAACATCTTCCTGATGAGGAAAGGCTGAGGGAGCTGGGTCTCTAGCTTGGAGGAGACTAAGGGGTGACCTCATCTCTGTGAAGGGTGGGTGTCAGAGGGATGTGGTCAGGCTCTTCTCAGTGAAGCCCAGTGACAGGACAAGGGGCAATGGCTGTAAGCTGAAGCATAGGAGATTCCCTGTGAATACAAGACCAAATGTTTTCCCAGTTGAGGTGCCAGAGCACTGGCACAGGCTGCCCAGAGAAGCTGTGGAGTCTCCTGCTCTGGAGAGATTCAAAACCTGCCTGGACATGCTTTTGTGTGACCTGGTCTAGGGAATCATGCTGTGGCAGGGGGGTTGGACTAGATGATATTTGGAGGTCCCTTCCAGCTCCTAACATCCTGTGATTCTGTGGTTCTGTGAGGAATAGCTACAAACCAGGGTTGACCAAAGCACTGTGTTCATCCAGAGAATGTTACCAAAGTGCATTTAGACACAGAATTAAATGTTTGCAGAAATGCAGGGGCACTGCTGTAAAAGGTTCTGTCTTCAATGGGTTTTTAGGTCCTTTAGAAAACATGAGGAAAATGAAGGGAGGTTATCTTTAATTTCTTGTTCCTTGACTAGATCCTCTAACCTTACTACAAATTTTCCTGATAACACTGTTCAATCCCTCACCTTTCTCCTGATGAAGCCAGAGTGCTAACCCAAACTTTATATTGGTGTTGGCTGATCTGGAATTGCCTTGGTATTTACAAGTCTTCCCTTTAGTTCACCCTGAAGCTGTGCTCAGCCACTGTCCTCTACTGCTTGACAGAAGTGCCACTCATGCAGGATTTACATGTTATTTAGATGGGCTCCTACTGGCATGAGCTGATATATATATATATTTTGTGTGTGTATATATCTCTATGGTTTGGCATCTGTGGGTTGTGTTGGCAATTCAGTAGCAGGCAGGAGTGGAGTAGGTGGGCTTTGGTCCTGCAACTTAGCCATGTTGAACTTCATACCACTAGCCTTGACTCATCCATCCAGCCTGTCCAGATCACTCTGCAGAGCCTTCCTACCCTCAAGGAAATCAACACTTCCACCCAACAGGCTGTTGGCTGCAAACTTATTGAGGGTGCCCTCAATCCCCTTGTCCAGGTCATCCATGAAGACATGGAACAGAACTGCTCCAAATACTGAGTCCTGGAAAACACTGTTTGTGACTGGCCACCAACTGGATTGGATTCTATTCACCACCACTCTTTGGCCAGCCTGCCAGTTCCTCCTGAGCTATTTTGTCTGCTCAGATTTGCCAGCATCCCTCCTTCTCCCTTCAGCACAGTGCCAGAGCTGTCCCTGCAGTCCATGCCTGTCACTGCTGAGTCCAGAGCGTGGAGCTCCCAAAACACAACCTGGCTCTCCTCAACCCCCCGTTTTGGTCATCACCCTAGCAGGCCATAAAAGTAGGGGATAGAAAATTATTACAGCAAGACCCAGGCTAACTTTATCAAGAATGTATTTGCTTATTTTGCAATGACTTGATGAGTGCTTAGCTCAAATTCTGCCCTTATCTTCAGATGGCCTCAGCTTCTCATTAGTCAAATCCCACTCATTAGGAAGAGCACATTCCTGGGACAAACACATCAGCTCTTGTCAATTGTTCCACCAAAGGTGATTGCTGTTCCCTGACTTTCTAGAGGTAAGTGCCACCTTATTTAGTCAACTAATACTCAGTAGAGACAAAGTTTTCGCTTCTGCTAGTAGCCTACCAGTTAGGAAAGCTTTCTGTGTTATTTTTCTACAGCATTTCTCTTCTGGACTATATTTTATCTCCTTTTCTTTCTGTCAGATAGTTATGTGGTTCTTCACACTCTAATCTGTAACAGCAATTTTAAATGAGAGATCTGATCCTGAAATGCTGCCTGGGAATAAAATTCACATTTGAAACCCAAAAGTAATGCTTTGACTTTCAAGGTATTTCAGAAACTGGTTAATCCATTTAATATTTAAATGCTCTGTGCTGTGCCTGCAACACTACACAGCTGGCAAGCAGCTAATCATATCTTGGTCATGGATTTAATTCCATATGAAAAGCAAGAAAAACACTTACTTCTTTCCTAAGAAGCCAAGCAGGCAGGGGAAGTGTTTCAGGATCCCTCAGAGTAAGGCAGCCCACCACCTCCACACAGTGTATGCTAAAAACATCTCAAAAGGAGCCCAAAACAGAATGCAGATTTGTTGGGAGGCAATAAGTTCTCTTCATTAATGACTGGGTTTAATACATTGTGCTGGGTATTTGTGGAGCTAGAGATATTTTTAATTCCTTTGGGACAATGTAGAGCCAGACAAGCTGTGTATTGACATGGAAATAAAGTTGGAGGTTCATTTCACCTCAAATGCTTTACACTTATTTTCCAAACTGCCCTGAGTTTCTGTTGGGCAAAGTGCAATACTTCTTTTTTGTGTTATCCAGAGAGTATGAATTATTTACTGCAAGCCGAGATTTACAGTAGAAATACACAACTTTTACACATTGGTGAACATATTGGAGGTTTTTAGCTGACTAAAGGACACATTTTTCCTCTCACAAGATTATAAAGGCTTAATAACTCCATTCATTCCACTGGACTATTTCCAGATTTACATCCCCCAATTAATTTCAATTGATTTTTTTTACCTTAATTATACCATCTGAAAGCAGAATTTATCTTGGAGAGAGCTGAAGTTAATTTAGCTTACAGGATTTTCTCAGGAATAAGCCAAGGCCTGGTTGTAGGAATTCTCTGTGTGATCAATTCCACTTCATTTTCTGTTTCATAAATGCCTCTAATAAAAATAAACCTTTCAGGAACTGGATGTGTGAATTAGGCAGATGGTGTGAGAGAAGCTAACCTATTTTAAATGCTTTGCAAGAATGTAATGTATTATTTATTGTTCAGCATTACTCATTCACACACTCTTATAAGCTCTTAAAATGACATGCCAGAAGGTAGGATGTGTTCTGTCAGTGCCAATTAATGTTCATGATCTTCAGTTAAAAGTAATGAGTAATAAATTAAAAGGGAGATCTATAAAACACTAAGAACTTTCTTTTCAGAGCATTTTTGCTAGGCACTTTTCCCCCATCAGGTGCCAGAGCCAGAAGAAAGTTGTACTGCAGACTGCTGAGGACATTGCTCTTTAACAACAACAATTGTTCAGGGAATTAAAGCTGGAAGAGCTCTGACAATCAATATTTCTCCTTCAGAAGGCAAAAGAATACATTCTTTTCCCTCTGTATTCTCATTTTTTTTCCCCTTTATTGTTTTTCCATGGGAAAAAAGAAGTAGTGAAATTGCATGTGAAAGGTTATACTTTTAACCCCAAATTTACAACTTTTAAGTGTTAAGACTTTGTTTTGTTTTCTCCAATGTGCCTCTCTCCAGTGCAGAATGCAATTGAAGCAGGTGGAGTGTAACTGAAGAGAGCAATACATCAAGCTTGTTCCTAAAAGAATTCAATCAGTGCCTTGCATGTTAGATGCACTCTAAAGCCACCTATTAGACATGCAAAATGGTAAAATACTCTACATCTTGTACAGTTTCATCCACTCAGAAAATATTTCTTTCACTCAGTCCTTCAGCCACTGAAAAATTGTTTGTGGCACATGTAGATTTAGTCTCCCTCTGTTGCACAGACAGATTTAAACCAATCTTAATTTACCTTTCCCATCTATCATCTGCAGTGATTTAAACTGACAGGACTGTGCTGGGAAACCCCACCTCTGCCTTCATTTTCCATCTGTCATTGGTTTGCTGGTAAATCACTGAGAAGGTTCAGTATCCCAATGTGGAATGTTCTATCTCCAGCAGGAAGTTAAGGATTAACCTTTGGAAAGCTGTTTGGGGGTCCCTGTGTCAGTGGGGCAGGAGGGAGGAGAGGCAGGAGAGCCCTGCCTGCCTCCAGTGCTTATGTGTGAGCACCAAGCAAGGAGAAGCTGAGCTCAGCACGCCCATCTGTGCCTGAGCAGGCTGCACTCAGCCTTGGACAGCTAGATCCAAAACATGAAGGAGGATGCATGCTCCAAAAACGTGCTGTGAAAGCATCTGGTGCAATTCACAGAGCTGTTGCAGCACTGGAGCATTGGGCACTCAGCAGGTGGGACAGGTCCCTAAACTCCACAGGTGGAAAGGGAAAGGTCAAGCATCCTACCAGAGGTGGGGTTGCTGACAACAGGGAGACTAGGATAGGCCAGGACACATCAAGTACTCAGATGGTTCTTTCTAATGGCAGAGAAGAATTCTCCCTTCCAAGGGAAGGAGAACTTTTCACTACTAGTTTTCTCTTTCATTCCCCTGCTTCCTTGCAGTTTTTTTCTCTCAACAGATGGCATGAAATGAGCTGCACATACCAGAAACAAAAAAGCTAAACAGGAAATATCTCCTTTCTACCCCAAAATCTGGTCAGCCTATGTTCTAAAAGGACATTGCTTTTAGCTGCCAATTTTGCACATTCCTCAGTGGAATGCAAAGAATCCCAGCTCCCTTCTTTTCCTTTCTAAGTGCCATCATTTTTAATTTCTTTTCCAAGCAAAAGGCTTCCCACAGCTGTGAGAAACAGCAGTGAAAATGAATGTGTGGCTGCAAGGAGCTGAAGTAGAGCTCTGGGCTCAGCAGCTGCAAGACAAGAGTCCCTAATGTGTAGGACACACCAAAAGCAAGTTTGGTAAAGTCTTGCAGATCTACTTTAGACCACTAAACTCTGCTGGGAAAAATCACCTTTATTCTGTGGCTTTCCTGGGCCTCTTTTCTTTTCTGGGTTTTAACTTCTGTTAGTCAGATACTAGTTAATGAAGGAATCTGAAGTGACTGCTACTGTAGAAACTCCAGGGGTTTCAATTCTGTTTCAAAGTGTGTTTCTGAGCTCTGAAATCCTTGTGGAGTTCAGTGAAGGATGTACAGACTAACTCATGCTTCAGGGGTAAAAAACAGGTCTCAGAGTTCTTACTTTCCCATGGCATTGCCTAGATTTCAGCAGATTGAAGCTGAAAGAGAACTGAAGGAGTGAGCTAAGCCTGGCTTAGTGATAGGATACAGGCACCCAGGTGTCTTGTAGTTTTTAAGATCATCTTTGTGGTATTTCAGAAAGATTGAAATGTCAGCTAAAACATCTTTTTAATCCTCCTTGAAATGAAGTCTAAATCTCCATATTCTCAGCTTCTCTCCATCTCTCCTGCCTTGTGTCAAACTTTGTCATGACGGCTCTGGAGAATTTACCTCAGTTTCTTCAGAATGAGCTCCAAAATGACATAGATATCCTGTAAGTTTCTCATCTGGCAGGTGAAGAATGATCATGAAATGAAGTCTCCAGAACATCAACTGTTAACTTAGACAGTTTGAACTTTTATTTGTTTGAAGAATGATTCTTCTTGTTGCCCATGGACATTTAACTGCAGAAGCAGTCAAAACAAGTCCCACTCCTGCCAGAGAAATCGGAGTAGTGAACATCTCCACAGAAATGAGCTGTTCACCCAGAAGAGGCCATAAACCTTGGGCATCAAGAACAATTAAAGATGAAACCACAGAAATATTCTAGCTAAATGTATGGATTTTACTTCCCTGCAAAGTCAGTGCACAGATGACTATAAGATGAGAGGATGGAGTTGCTGGCTGTTGTGTTGTCCTCCTGGCTGGTTCTATGACCAACAGAAGAATCCTAGTCTTGAAAAGTACCAGCTGAGACATCATAGGCTACAGTGCAAAGAACACTGGATAGTCAATAAAAACCAGCAGAGAAGCAGAACTGGCCACCTGGAGAACACCATGGGGCTGTACTGGAACACTTGGAGTGCAAATAGGTTGCTTTAGGGTGAGAGGCTATAGTTTTACTGATGTTAAGGTGTTTATTTTGGAATCAAAGTATGCAATGAAGATGTCTAGTTCAGCTGTTATCTGCTGTTTGGAAATGAAAATATAATGGGATTTTGACCAAAAAATCTAGCTGAAATGAACAGCATTTCCTGGAGGAAAAACAAACCTTTTCTTGTTTCTTTTTACTAAAATGATGGAAGGAAAATCCAGAAGTAAACTCACTTTTTCTACTGAAGAAATGGCAAATATCACCCCACTTCTGAAAGGACACATTGAAATCCAGCCAGAACCTGCTTCCCCTGAGCAGCACAGCAAGAACTGGTGCAAATGGAAACCCACCTGCTTTCCTGCCCTGAGACCATGCTACAAAGTTTCCTGAGCACAAGGCAAAATACTTCGTTCCCCTTCAAGGGATTTGTGAGCAGACCTCACTGATGAAGAAATCATTTTTGTTTTTAGAATCTAGAGCAGAAAGGCTGAGAGCAGATTCAGCTCCAAAAGCCCTGTGAGTGCCTCAGGAAGCTATGTGCATCTTTGGGAAGTTCAATTAACCATGGTAGTATGTCACTGAGTCAGAAGAACAGGAGAATTTGGAACAAGGTTGATAATGAGCTTCAAGGAGGCTTTGTCAGGGGCTGTGCTCATTAAAAACCAGTGATTAAAGCAGTTCAATTAGTGCCCATGCACAAGACTAAAAAGGCCACAGTCTACAGACCCAGCAGTGGAAACTGTCATCAAAGATGGTTTGTTCTTGTTCAGAGGTTCTTTTATGCCTTTGTGAAACAAGAGACAATATATTTTCCCCTCTTTCAGATCTATAGGCTCACCTGTTGCTCTGAAAACTTGTTCCACTTGCATCCAGGTGGCTTGTGAAAGAGAAAGTGAGCAGCTGTAATTAAATTTCCACCTGCAAATAAAAGGAGAATTAACACAACTGGATGGGAACTTTTTCAGAGGACAGCTTTTTGGAATTGTCTCCCCTTGAAGGAACTGCATCTATAGGAATGTCTCCTGTGTGTGATAGAAAGTAGTAAGAGAAGAAAGATGCTTTTCAATGAGATGCTCTACCCATGTTACCTAGGCATTTGTCACCTCCTTTTCTAGGTTAAAGGAGATAGCCTGGTGGCTAATTTCATAGAGTTTTAAAGAAGGAATGTACAGTATTTTTGGGAGGACCCTGAGTGACAGTCCTTCACCAGACCCCTAACTTTTATACGCCTTTTTTGGGGGGATTCAGCTTGCAGATGCAGTCACCTCCCTGTCTATGAGTGAGCCAGATGTCACATACAGAATCATTCAGATCAGAAGAGATCTCTATGATAGAATCATAGAATAAAATCATAGAATGGCTCAGGTTGGAAGAGACCTTAAAGATCATTTAGTTCCAACCACTCCTGATCATCAAGTCCAACCAGCAACCTATCACCATCATGCCACTAACCTATGTCACCAAGTACCACAGCTACAGGTGGTGTCCCAAAGACCCTCAAGAATTATTCAACATGTCCTGAGATAAACATTTGCATTTTATCACCTGTGGGTTTCTTGTATATGATCCTGAGTGTCCAGCTTGAGGTGATCCTGCTTCAGCAGATGCTTGGACATGATGACCTCTAGAGGTCCCTGCCAACCTGAACTTGTGAGGGACAGTGACAAGAATTGGGCAGGAGCTAAAAGCAGAACTTAAAATTACCCTGCACTGTTATTTGCTGGCACTATTATTACCTTTCCTTTATTATCTGCAAGATCCAGACAGGAACTGTACTGTGTTGGTCATCAATACCTGATCAAATGAAATTCACTAAGGGTCTTTTATTTCTCTCCTGATCCTCTTCCCATTTCATCTGAGCTATCACTTTTGGAGACAATCTTTGTTTATACGATGGGCTTGTTCTGATGGACTGCAAAGCAATTTAATCCAAATCATGAAAAAGCAGTTACAAATGTGAACCTTTCTAAGCTGTCTTCTCTCCTGTTTGTTTTCAAGGACACCTCATAACTCTTCCCCCAAACAAAGAATAACATGGATGCTTGGGTCAAACAGTTAGCAGTGATGGTGCTGCTCCTCATGGTGGATGCTCAGCTGCTGAAGCCAGCACGGGCCCCTCTGGCTCTGCACAAGCCTTTCATGGTGGTTTGGAATGCCCCCACCGAGCAGTGCAGGCTGCGCTACAAGGTGGACCTGGATCTCAGCGTCTTTGACATCGCCTCCAACACCAACGAGACTTTGAGCGGCTCCAACGTCACCATCTTCTACCACACTCACTTGGGTTACTACCCCTACTACTCAGACAATGGAGAGCCTGTCAATGGAGGGGTGCCCCAGAATGAAAGTCTTCTCAAACACCTGAATAAAGCGAAGAGTGACATCGAGTCTTCCATACCCATGAAGAAATTCCAGGGACTGGCAGTCATTGACTGGGAAAACTGGAGGCCCCAGTGGGATAGGAACTGGGGCAATAAAAGCATTTATAGGAACAAATCTCTTGAGATGGTTAGGAGACGACACCCTCAGTGGTCAGAGGACAAAATCAGGAAAGTAGCTAAGGAGGAGTTTGAAAGTGCTGGCAGGAGCTTTATGAACACCACCATCCTCCTGGCGGAGCACATGAGGCCAAACGGCCTGTGGGGTTACTACCTGTACCCCGACTGCTACAATTACGATTACAAGGAACACCCCCAAACGTACACAGGGAGGTGCCCACCCATTGAGGCCTCCCGCAATGACCTCCTGCTTTGGCTCTGGAAGGAAAGCACTGCTCTCTATCCCTCCATCTACCTGGATTATGTCCTGAAGTCAAGCCCAAACGCCCTCAAGTTTGTCCACTATCGGGTCAAGGAGGCAATCCGCGTTGCCTCCCTTGCTAGGAAAGACTATGTTCTGCCTGTCTTTGTCTACTCCAGGCCATTCTATGCCTACACTTTTCATGTGTTAACAGAGGTAAGCAGCTAGACTTCTTCAGGAATGGAGAGATTAGAAACAACCGCTGACAAAACAGACTTCCTAGACCTTTTCTTGAAGGAAGTCCTGTAAGCACAGTACTGAAGTCCACACCTTTCAAGAGGTACTGTTGCAGTGCTTTGGTCTGCTTTGGATAACATTGGGTGGCTTTAAGGAGGATAATTCAGAAAGAGAGTATAAAGAAATTGTTCCCTTCAGGAGGTAATTTATTCTGACACCTTAATTCTTCAGAACTGCTTCTGAAATGAACGTGACAAATTTCTGTGATGTTTAAAACTAATTAGTGCAATGGAAAGATAAACTTTCATGAGAAAGGAGCCTCAGGGCTTTTTTGTTTCTTTGTCTCAATGTACAGAAATAAGCTGGTCAAGTAAACCAGTCTGGCCTGGAGTTCCTAACTCCTGCACGATGAGCATTGGCCATCTCACCTTTCAGAGGTGTAACACATTCAAATTGCTTGATGATCCAAGAGTTAATGCTAACACTGTGGACTCCTTTATTTTCTTTATTAAAAGAAACCCAAGTTTTTGAGTCATGTAATGTTCCTTCAATCAAAGATCAAGTGCAATAAGTACATGGTGGCCACAACGTTGATGGTAAAATTATGTGTACAAATCCCAGACTTTCTGGGTATGTAAAGACAACTGTGGCTCTGACTCTGTGCACGTAACAGAGAGGCAAAGATGCTTATTCATTTCTCTAGTAGTTGTCCCAAGTTTGATTGCTATCAATTCCTTGAGAAGGGAGGAGATCCAGGGAGATCATGGAAATAACTCTTCAATGGCTAAGGGTGTCTGGGGGTGCTCCCACCCTTTGACTTATGAAGAGCTGCATGAAAGCTCATTTCTACTGCTGCCAGAGACAATTTCTTAGCTTAATCCACATCAGCAAAAGAGAGAGAAAAGGCAACAGTCAGTCCAGCAAACCACAGGCTGCAGGTGGCTTCAGCCTGGAGCTGGAGCTGGGGACCTGCGGTGTTGCCCTGAGAGCCTAAGAAGTGTTTCAGGCTGCCCCCAAAAAACTAATGGTGCATAAAAGCCATAATGAATTCAGTCTGCATCATTTTTAGCAATCAGGGACTTTTTGGAGCTGTTTTCTGTGTGATGTGGAAACTGCAGGTCACAACTGATGCAGAAACCATGGGCAAATAGGCAAGTCTTGGTCCTACTGAAGGTAAAGAGCTACTGGGGTCAGTACAGACAGGACTTTACCTTCACTGAAGAATCCAGGCTGTGAAATACATGAGGATTAGTAAAATGCAGGCTGTCAGAATACATTTTCATAATAGAAACATCAAAATATTTCTATATGGTGGGTATGAAAACATTACTGAAAGCTCAGAATAAATAACTTGCTCTCATCAGTTCTGCAGGAGTACAAAATCTGTGGTGATAGACAGTTACTGGTTGACCTTACAGCATTTTCTGGTTGTGATTTGCAGTGCCATTCCTCTTAAGTTCTACTCACTGGCCTGTTTTTCAATGGCCATTTCCTTCTGGGTACTCTAAAGATCCCTTCACAAGACTTGCAGCCAGGGAAGGTCCCTGCATGGCCAGAGAAACATCTTTGGATTATGTTCCACTCCATGTTTTGTAACAAGGACAATAGCCAGCTCTGCAGGCAGCCATGGAGACAGGGCTGGACACGTCTCCAGATGTACACACTGTCTATGAGTAGCTTGAGAGCTGCCAGGGACTTGTAGGGTTGCACTTAAGAAAACTCTAAATAGGAATGATCAGGAAAATCATGTTCTTGTTTTCCTTCATAGCCCTGAAGCCAACAAGAAATTTTCAATACAATTTTGTCTGTTCAGATTTCTGACTAGGCCGGAGCTTCTCATTTGAACCATGAGTGATGCTCACAAACCTACAAGCAAGGCATGAAACCTCCAAGCTCCAGCAACAATGTGCATGAATGTGACAAGGAAAGGAGCCAGCATAGCACAAAGACAGCCAGGCTAAATCACCATAGAAAAATAGGGCTGGGAGATTAGTAGCCTGAACTCTGACAGGGTCTGGGCCAGGGGAACCTCTGTCCTGCTCATCATGATGTGAGAGAGCTGTGGCATTCTTGTCCAACAGCAATGATTTCTGACACCTTCAAGCCCTTCTGTACACAGTGTGAAAAATACAGTAAGTGTCACAGAAGAAGGAAAGAGGAAGAATGGTTGTGAGTCAGTCACTGAGGAAGAGACACAGGTCTAGCAGATCTTCCAAAGACAAAAGACTCAGGTCCCAGATGGGTGCTGTACCTTCCACCCTGCCTGTACCTGGAAATCAAGTGAGTTGTGCAAAAGGTATCTGGGAAATTCATCCTGCTTTTTTTTTCTTGGGAATCATGTGGGAGTTCTGAATTGGGATCCCAGTCATTCTGAAAGGTTTCTGCTGCAGACATGTAGAAGCAGTTTGCCATCTGTAGGGTATTTAGAAACTATCTGCCTTGACAATTCGCCACCAAGTGTGTGGGAGAGGGAAGCTACTTAGTAGCATCTGTGCTTCCTGACTAGATGGCTGAGGTCTTTCAAGAAGCAGGAGGACTAATGATTCCTAATGGGTAACAAGTCTTTTCTTGACCTACGGATTGTCTTCTGTGAGGACTAGATGTGCATGTGTGCAGACACCACTCCCTGCAGCCATGCCAGACTTGCAACACCATGCCTAAATACAGAAGCAGCATGTCTGTAACTAAGACTGTTCAAAATTGGAAGGACAGGTTACAGATGTACTTCTTTTATTTCCTCAACATATAGCAAGAACTGATTGTCCTGTTTCTTCTCAGGCTCCAAAAGAACAAGTCTATGAGAGAGCAAAAATAAAAGAGAGGTGCAGCCTCCTCTCTGCAGGTCATTCAGGGAGAGCTCTTCTGTGCTGATAAGGTACTGAACAGGAGTTAGTCATTCAGGGAAAGAAGTAACTGTGCCTCGTAGTGACACTCACAAACCTTACCTTTTTCCTTGTGAGCAAGTTACCTAATTACTAAGCTGAAATCATCATAAGCTGTAGTCAGGTTTCCACTTGTTTCTCTTCCTCTTCTTTGAAACAGCTTAGCTCACCTCCTGTATTTTAGTGTCCAAGGCAGTGACATGGCTGATCAAAATATGGAGGAGCATTGACAGAAACCAAAGCCTCTTCCTCTCAGCCAAATCAGTTATCTGCTCAGAGATAGCCCGGCATCATCTTGAGGATCTTTGGCTGTTGCACACTGCCCCCAAAAGCTCGAATGAGTATGAGCATCAGAAGGGAAGAGGCTCTGCTGGCTTCTCACTTGGGGAAATACCACATGCCAAAGTGGCAGCTGACCCATGAAGTTGCCTAACTCCTAAAGTGCGTGACTTACAAAATCTTTATTTTGGGGTTTGCTCAGGTCTTAGTTCATCCAGCAATGCTAAATATCTCTTGATTATTTATTTTGGCTGTCTGAGAAGTTGTCATTAATTTGTTAATGAGCGCTGAACTGTGTTGGTGCTAAATTACTCAAGCATTATAACTGCTTTGAAGCTGAGGAAAGCCTGGGAATTCTCATTGCCAAGAGTTCAGGCTGCCTTTCACATTCTCTTAACAATTAATGTTTTGATCTTTAATTCACATCCTTTTCTCTCTGCTAAATTATTTCCCACAGGAAAACAAACCAAAGCACAATATCCCCCATGAAAGTAGCACCCCAGGCTACACAATTATCCTTTTATATCTAGCACTGGACTATACACTTCCAAGAGCAATAACATTCTCTAAAATATTCTCCTTGGATGATTGTCAGCAACAAGAAGTTCAGGCAAGACCAGCAATACCTTTTATCCCTCTGAAGCCTACACTAAGAGCTAGTAGGCAAGCTCTGCTTCTTCAGCCTTCTGCAGGTTTTCCTGCAGTGTTTTGTCCATCCTTTAGTGAAGGTTCAGAGTCACTGCTGGTTCTGACTTCTCTGTAATTGTCTTCAAACTCTTCAGCAGCTTCTCCCTTTCCCAAGTCATTGGTTTGTGCCTTCCTTCTGATCTCTGGGGCCATAAATCACAGAATCATTAAAGTTGGCAGAGACCTCTAAGATCAAGTCCAACCAGCAACCTATTACTGTCCTCTAAAACCATGTCCCTAATCATAGAATCTCCTGAGCTGGAAGGGACCTAGGAGGGTCATTCAGTTCTTATTCCATCAGTGTGGCTGGAGGACCTCTTGTGAACAGGGTATCATGATGTCATTATCTAGCAGTCCCTCTTATGAATGCAACAGGTGCCAAACTTTGGAGGGACACAAAGGAGCCTCCTAAACTAAACAGTGATTCTAGTGGGAAGACTATACAGGACCAATCTCTCCTATGAGGGAGAAAAAGAAAAGTCATGCCCATATACTAATGTTTTTTTACTTTTATTTTTGTATCTTTAGTTTTCTGATGTCTGGTTTGGGGCTTCTCTTTCAGACAGATCTGGTCAACACCATTGGTGAAAGTGCAGCTTTGGGAGCAGCTGGAGTTGTTCTCTGGGGCAGTATGCAGTATGCCAGCTCAAAAGTAGGTCTATTGGTTTGTTTCAAACACTGGGGTCAGTTTTGGGCTTCTCAGTACAAGAAAGACATTGAGCTTCTGGAGTGTGCCCAGAGAAGGGCAATGAGGCTGGTGGGGGGGGGTCTGGAGAAGAAGTCTTATGAGGAGCAGCTGAGGGAATGGGAGTTGGTTAGTCTGGAAAAGAGAAGGCTCAGGGGAGACCTTAGCTCTCTCTACAACTACCTGAAAGGAGGTTGGAGCCAGGTGGCAGTTGGTCTCTTCTCCTGGGTTACCAGTGAGAGGACAAGAGGAAATGGCCACAAGTTACACCAGGGCAGTGGTGGAGTCACCATCTCTGGAAGAGTTTAAAAAACATAGAGATGCAGTACTTAGGGGCATGGTGGTGATAGGTTGATGGTTGGACTTGATGATCTTAGAGGTCTATCCAACCATTAAGATTATATGATTAGTATTTAAGGATCACCTCAATACCTCTTCTCTGTCACCGTACCCTCTGCAGCACCTATCTGTCTTGACCAATGTCATCAGCCAGGGATGCAGGACAATGGCTCAGTACTACTTTCAGGTCTCATTAGTTCTAGAAACCTGTTAGGCTGAGAAGTCTCCTCACTTCAGAGCACATTGCTTTGGGCAGGTAATTGGTAGCATTCTGGAGTAATGAGTCCAGGTCAGTAGACAGGCATGTCTGGAAGCAAGAACATAGAAATCCAAGCACAGTTTTGTTTTGAAGTGTTCTGCCCTATAGCTATGGCAGTTTAGACAGATGCACAGGGAAGGAGTGGAGTCTGGAAAGAGATACTTCCTCTGGTCACTAGTGATATTTCCTCTGGTCACTAGTGTTGAAATGACACATGGAAAATGATGTTACCAGATGAAAAGGCCTAGTTCCTCCAGCCAGGCTCTTAAGGCTTTCCAAAGTAAGCCTTCCTGAAGTGATGGAGGAGGCAGAAGGTTCTACTGGGGTTTCACAGGAGGCATGGCAGACTCCACCCCTAAACCTGAGCTAGGCTTTGGTCCCCACTCTGCTTTTCATGCAGACTGCTCTCTTCCTCCTGAGGTCTCTGGCAAAGTACCACAGACTTGGGCAGAGAAAGAGGGAAATCTGAATTGGAACTTTCTAGCTGTGACTGCAGCAACTTCTCTGCTAGTTTCTGAAAGTGATGTGGCTCTTTGTAAACTGAAGGTGCTGGAGAGATCAGGACCTCAGCAGTGACTCAATATCTGCTTTAAAACCTGTTGGTCCCATGCACTGCTCCTTGTCAGCAGTTACCAGAAACCTCTACTGAAGGAACTAAGCAGTCTCAGATTACAATTAAACTTCCTTTCTCTTTAGTAGGACTTCTTGCTTGTCTAATACTGGAAGTTACCACCAGGCATCCAAACAGACAATATAGTAAAGATCACTATTTTGCTAATCTTTCCCATGGAAACAAGCTGACTTAAGCCCAGTAGGTTACTCCAACAGGTAAATCCAGCTTCAGCCAAGAACAGTTTCCTATGAACATCTTCTTAGATATATGGATTTGGACAAGAATGCTACTTATTGAGAAATGTGCCATGCTCTTTTCTTCCCTCCAGGAGAGCTGTTCAAAGGTGAAAGGCTACATTGATGGCCCCTTAGGACATTATGTCATCAATGTGACCTCAGCAGCCAAACTCTGCAGCAAAGTTCTGTGCAAGAAGAACGGGAGATGCATCCGCAAAAGCAGCCACTCTTCTGCTTACCTCCACTTGTCACCCACCACTTTCAAGATCCAAACCAGGCACTCAGAGAGGGGCCCCAGGTTCCAGGTGACTGGCGAACCCAACCTGGAGACTATTGAAGCCATGAGGCAGAGATTCATGTGTCAGTGTTACCAGGGCTGGACAGGAATATTCTGTGAATTGCCCGACCGAAGGCTGATGGAACACTGGGTTCATGTTTTAGTCAGTAGATCCAGAGAACAAAAGCTTTATGTCTTCCTCTTAGGAGCCATGCAGCTTCTTCTGCTTCCTTCCACACACTAAAAGCAAATTTAGCCTTCTTCCAAGGCACTGGAAGGAAATAACAAATGGTGCCACTAAGAGTTCTGTTCCTCAACAAATTTTTATTGCATAGGGAAAAAGCACTGTTGATTACATGGGTTTATTCTGTTTTCTTTATCTCCCACTCCTGGAATTGCTTCAGACATTAAACATTTTAAAAGCAGCCTGCTCCTTTTTTTTTTACCAGCTCCTTTGCTCTTAACTCATGTTTTACTCATACATTCAACAGATAAGTCTTATGCTGTGACAGTGAAAGCTTTACCTGAGTAAAAGAAGTTGCATAAACTTGTACAAAGATTCATCCAAGTAAAAGTCTAAGAAAGGACACAAAGCCTCTTTGTTTCAAGGCTGGATGATTCAACAGGTAGTAAGAAAAGTCTTCATATGGACCAGAGATCATAAAGAGTTTGCTGCAGCTCTTCCTGAAGTCTTATATCATTGTGTGTGAGCTGCAGCACTGTGCCCAGAGCCACATCCACTGCAGCTCACAGATCCTACGCCTTCAGCATGGGCAAAGTGAGGAGTATGGAGTTGTACATCAGTGCACAGAACCACAGAATGTTAGAGGTGGGAAGGGACCTCTGGAGATCATCTAGTCCAACCACCCTGGCAGAGCAGGGGCACCCAGAGCAGGTTGTACAGGATGTCAGCTAGGTGGCTTTGGAATATTTGCAGAGGCAGGGGCACCACCACCTCTCTGGGCAGCCTGGGCCAGTGCTGTGCCACCCTCAGAGAAGTTCCTCCTTCTGTTTAGATGGAACTTCCCCTGTTCCAGTTTGTGCCTCTTCCCTCTTGTCCTGTCACTGGGCACCACTGAACACAGCCTGGCTCCATCCTCCTGACCCCCACCCATTGAGTATTTACAAACACACTTAAAACCAAATGTGTATGCAAGCATTTCAAGGCATAATTTGATTCATATTACTTCTAGAGGTATGTGCCATCAGCTTGAAAAGCACTGTTTGAGAAGAAATCTCTGTAATGGCCAGCCATTGCATCAAATGGCCATGTTCCCACCACACCATCCAAAGAGCAGGACATAGAGGAGTTTAGGTGAGGGACTTCTGAGCTCTGAGTGTGGTGCTGGCAGCTGCCATCTCACAGTGCTCCTGCCAAGCAGGCAATGGGAGAGTACTTCTCCTCACACTACAACCCCTTAGGGAGCAGGCAGCCTTCCTGCTCGGCATCACTGCTGTCTTTGCTTCCTGCTCTGCTGATGATGTGGATCTGGTAACTCTGCTTTCTGACTGCTCTTGTGCAGTGACCCAACCAAGCTGGCACCTCAGCAACTGGGAAATGTCAACAGGCTGATAAATCCCACTCCTGCTGTGTGTCAACTTCATGCAGGGAAGGAGAAGATGAGCTTTGCTCCCTGGCAATGTTTTTGCTCCTTCAGCTTCAGATGGGGACCTCCATGGAGGTGGTCTAGCTCAGCAAACTGCTGTTTGCTGGTTAATTTAGCATCCACACCACATCATCCTGCCAGGCTGTGGCACGTCTGTTTGCAGCTATTCATTGCTCCTTGCTCATGGAGGATCAAACATACCCAAAGCTCCACCTGTCTTCCACACAGCCTGTCAATGTAACAGACAATTAATGTGTTCATGGGATTGAAGACAAATCCAAGGAATTTCTGACATCTCTCTGGTTTAGGAAAGATCCTGAAAGGATTTCCTGCTGAGGTTTCATAGGATGCACTGAGCTGATGACTGTTCCAGAGCATGGGCACAGAAATTAATGAGAAACCCCTGTGGGGGTCTAAGACTTTTGGTTTTTAACCTTGATTACTGTCTATATTGATCATCTGTGATCAGACTGCACTGCTCACATTACACAGTACCCTTTTCCTATAGGAACTGGGTTAAAATCAGCAAGGCTACATGGAGAGGATACGCTACTGGGTAAGGAATTCTGAATCTGGCCCTTACCCAAACTCCCTTCTTAAGACTGCCCTAAGTGACTTTAAACATCAACATTTCTCTATGCATTATAACCTGCTGGGTTGTCCTACATTTCTCCATTGTAAACCCACAACCCCCCCTTTCTTTGGTTTGCCAGGGCTAGATTCCCAGCTGGTATCAACTATAATGCTCAGATTCAGCTGAGCTCAAGCCCCAGCTCATAACAGACTTGCAGTGGATATGTGAAAGCTGCAATGATCTCTTTGCATGTAGACACTGAAATCAGACTGACTTCAGCTACCCAGAGACCTACTGCTACCTATGGAGAGTCCTTTTGGAATGACACATGCTGAGAAGCTGCAGGAGACTTTCACCACTGACCTTTTGTTTTGTAGTGTGCAACTGCAATGGGTGCCAGCAAAAGTGGAGGTAAAAAAGGCATTGTTTTGGTATGGAAGGGAAAGTAGTAAAATTAAAGCTCAGAAAACCTGACAGTTGTTAAGAACTATGACTTTAGACTGAGACCAGGGTGTTTGCCTTTCCAAATAGTTTTAACTGATTTTATATATTCTACTTTAGCTTCTTTATTCAGTTCAGAGTTTACTAAGCTCCAAGGGGAACTAACACATACTTCAGTGCATTGAGAGCATAGCAACTCCTAGCCCAGTTTTGTTAAATACCTGCCCCAGTGTAGGTCTGTATTTAGACTGGATGCTCTCCTGTGTTCTGAAAAGAGAGGTGATGAGCAGATGCTGGAACCCTTGTGCACTGTCTCAAGGAAGTTGTTTCTGAGATGTGTGTCACTTTCTGTTTCCATTACTGGTGTAGACTGACAAGAATAAACTCTGTTGTGACATGGAAACTATTTATTTGGATAGAATCAGTTCAATTAAACTGACAGAAGGTCTTAATCAGCTAAAGCTCTGGTGTTTTGAGGGAAGTTTCTCCAAATGCTGTGGGTCAAGTGGCAAATATTCCTGTTCCAGTCTGGGCTGGATGTTCTCCATCAGGTTCATTGGCAGAGCTCTGGTGAAGTCGATGGGGCTCTGTCCCTTTATGGCAGGTGTAAATTTGCCCAGGGACTCTTCTTTGGCACCAGTTAGCACTTCACACAGAAGAGTGTCTTGAGTGTCTCTGGTCACCTGCCTGGAGACAAAGGGGTTTGAATTTGGCCAAAGGAACTTTGATATGTTTCAGACTCCATGGCAGCCACATCTTTGTTGTTTATTTTTCAGGGAAAGTGTTTTCCTGCCAGTTTGGGCCAGACTCAGAGAGTGGGACTCTGCAAAGACAAGTCCTGCTAAAAATAAGCTGGGAAAGGTTTTTCTGGACACTTGGAAGATGGATGCTGACTGGGAAGATGATAGCTTCTCTCAGACAGAAAATTCCAATTCTTCCAAAAAAACCCAAGTTAAAACTAATGCTGCCACATCTTGATAAGGAGATGAAAGCCACTAATACGCTGCTCCTATTCAGTAAAGGCACAGAGTGTTTTCTGCAGACCACAGTACCCAGCAGCAAGGAGCAGTTAGAGTTCCCATTAGAAGAGAGGGGAGAACTCCTTCAGTATCTTCCTCAAGGAAGGGAGTGCTGGAGATTGATCTTTGCTGCTTTGCATGTCTGTAAGACAGCAGTTGATCTATTCTTTAATGCCACCAGAGGAACCCCAAGGTGGTGTTTTTCCTGACTCAGAGAATACCTTGTTTAAGCTGCCAGAAGAGAGGAAGGGGCTGTGTGTGGCTACTGGCATATCTGTGTCTGTGAGGGTGACCCAGGAGCAGAAGCACAGCTAGGAGAGACCTGAGGCTTTGTTCCCTGCCTGGTGAGAGCAAGCTCAGAGGCAGCTGTGTAACCTTATAGCT
Source organism: Galbula dea (assembly GCA_013399015.1). Lineage (NCBI taxonomy): Eukaryota > Metazoa > Chordata > Aves > Piciformes > Galbulidae > Galbula > Galbula dea. The sequence continues at coordinate 362,114 of VWZX01001175.1, read as the reverse complement.
TGGCATGTATGGACTCTCCTGCTGCCTGGATCATGTCTGTTGTGTAACCATGTTTATGCAGGAAGCTAACAGCATAGAACAAGCTAAAAATAAGCAGACTTTTATCATTCAAAGGACAATATTTAAACTCTGCTCATGCAGCTGCTGCTATTTTGACCATAGGATTGTCAGAGTTGGAAGAGACCTTCAAGATCATCTAGCTCCAACCCCCCTGCCTGCCAGGGACACCTCCTACTAGATCAGGTTGCCCAGAGCCCCATCCAACCTTGTCTTAAAAGCTTCCAGGGATGAGGCTTCCACAGCCTCTCTGGGCAACCTGTTCCACTGTCTCCCCACCCTAACAGTGAAGAACTTCCTCCTGATATCCAACCTAAATCTTCCCTCCTCTTGTTTACATCCATTCCCCCTGGTCCTATCACTGTCTGACCTCCTAAACAGTCTCTCCCCAGCTTTCTTGTTGCCCCCTTCAGATACTGGAAGGCCATAACTGTAGCCTCTTCAGATTCTGAATGTATTTTTTGATATTATTTTAACTAGGAGGCTATTGTAACACTCTGGCAGCCTGTTTTCTCAGAGAGTGTCAGAGCTTCTTTCTCATTTTTCCATTGCAGCTTTGATTTCAGGTCCTCTCCAATAGCTGTGAGAAGCAAAGCAGCTTGGAGAATCAGTCCTGCTTTTTCTTCTTCAGACAGTGAAGCAGTCTGATATTTGTGGGCAGCTTTTGGAAAAATGATGTTTGTTTCCATGGTGCTAATAACCATCTTTCTTAATTAGACAGCAGATTATTAAGGCCATTTTTTATCTTGTTCCTTCACATGCAGGGCTTCCAGGGTGGAAAAAACCCAACATTTAGTTTTTCACCTTACTGAAGTTGCTCCTCCCTGTGATGAGTGGAAGTGAGCTTCAACAGGAGCTTTTGAGTGTTCCATGGCTGCACAGGGTTCCTGGTGAGGATGTTAAAACAGGCTCACTCCAGGACTCCCATCTCTCCCACTGGGCTGCTTTGGCCCCATGGATGCAGGGAGGACCCAAGGCAGTGGTGGAGGGTTTTTAATACAGGATTGCCCTAGGTGGGAGAACACATGGCTTGGTGGGGATGCTGATCTTCCTCCTGCCCCTCAATGGGCTACAGTGCTACCTGGGGGTGGAGAAACACAGCCCTCAGTCAAGGTACAGACTGGCCCTGGTGGGGACAGGATGGAAGCAAGGCCAGGGAGACTTGCACAGGGGTCCTGCAGTAGACACAATGATAAGTGATGCTGATTGATTACATGAGGTTAATTAACACAAGTATGGACAGAAGGCCTTTGGAAGCTTTGGACTGCTCTATGGGCGAGCACTCTCTTCTCAAGACTCAGAATCAAACTGTGTGGAATTTGGACAAATAAATTGGGGTTTTAGGCCTAGAAGAAGGAAGGGAGAAAACAAACTCTCCCTAGGCCCCTGGAGGAATTCAGGTACTGATGCACCTTGATTTAGAAGGGGTAGTAGTGTGTAAACACCATTGTTGCATTCATATCTCAGCAGCAATACTCAGCTCTGGGTATACTTGGAGTAAACCCCAATAATAAACAGATCTAACCACAATGAAGACGAGAGTCTGAGGGACAGAGGTACCTCACCTTGAACAGAAAGCACTTGATTTGTGATTTTCCAGAATGCAATCTCCTATTTGAATTTTGCTCTGGTTTCTCCTCTCTTCTGGGCTGATGTAAGGTGGCATGTCCTTATTGATTTGCAGGAACTGAAAAGCAGGCATGAAAAATTCATGTTTGCTTTGTTGACCCTTGGATTTTGCCTTTTAGGCTGGCACTAGTCCATGAGTTCCCAGCACTCACCAGCTGCTATAAGGACAGTCAGCAGCAGTTCCTCAAAATATCCCCTCTGGTCTCCCAGCACAGCATCAGGCCCTGGGACAGCTGCTGAGAGCTAGATGGAGAGGCTGATCTGGGACATGGCCACTGAGCAAGGCTCACGAGGTTTGCTCCAAGCCTACATCCATACATGAGGCTTGCTGAGGTTTACATGACTCCTGGCTTCCAATAGCTGCAGTAATCCCTTAGACTGACAACACAGAATTGTTGTACCTCCTCCAACAATAACAGCTCCTTTTAATGCAATACTCAGCTGCTGGGGGGTGGGGAAACACATGTGCTTTTCCTGTTGTTGTATTCCAGCTCTTCTGTAGGAGTGGGAAGAAAGGAATGTCACTTGGATCTGTTACTGCTGGGTGCAAGCTGTACCACTCCAGACTGCTTTTGTTCTGCACAGTCTAGAGGCACAGTCTCACCCTGCTGCAAATAGAAAGTAACTCAGTTGGACTTCAGGGAGGTTAGTGGGAGGAAAGTCAGCTCCTCTCTGCTGTTCAATAACCTTTTATTGACTTTCTGTCAGAGGAATACAGTCAGAACATCAAGAATCACTCCCTCAGTTCTCAGTTAGGATTTACCAGAGAACTGAACCAGGAATTTGGCCAGAGAGGGAAGCTACTGCTTAAAAGAATCAGTTTAAAGACATTTGAAACAGTATGAGGAATAAGTCAGCACTGATCTGTCAGTATTTGCTCTTTTCTGCCAGCCTCAGAAATTCAAGAAGAAATGGATGGTAAGGATGTGCTATAAGGCCCATTTCTGGTCCAAAAATGCCCTGCTCATCAGCAGCCCAGAGAGAGAGAGAGAGAACCTAAGCAATTCTGATGTGCTATGGAGCACTGAGAACCTTGCCAGGCTGGACACAGGCCAAAGAAGCTTTGTGCTTATTTAAGTGTATGCCAGCAAATGACCCAGTCACTGACATTAAGAGCATCAGGAACCTACAAGCTAAGCATAAAGGCTGACTTTATGGTTCTTTTAGTGAGCCTTTAAATCAGTCCATCAGACCATCCACCTCTTTGCTAGGACTGGGCATGAAATGAGACCTCTATGCAGGATGAAGTGGAGAAGTAAGCAGCATAAGGACACTGGATCAATTTGCTTCATTTTCCATATTCAGGAGTCTAGCTATCTCCTAGGCCAGCAGAATGCTCTTAGATACATAAAAAAAGTTCACTCTGGTGGCAAAAGGAGCTTAGATAGCATCCAGGTGCCTGTCCTGATGAACCTCATCTGTTAAAATCTGCTCTTTTTTTGTCCAGCAGTCCTAATTATTCATCATCACTAATTAAACTTCACTACACAATTGTTATTATCACCTGCCTTCCAACCTGCTGAATGAGAGCTTAGGATGCTTTACTCAGCTCATTGCTTACCTGTGCTATGGGAAATAGCTCTGCTGCACCCAAGCCATCCTGTATTTTGTAGAATTCTGAGGATGCCCTGCTATACATTTGGAATGTCCCTTGGCAGTTCATGCTGCTCAGGATTCGAAGCACTGTGCTAAAGGGGTTTGAATCTTGGCCATCATAAGCTATCAATGTCAAATAATGATGAGGTGAGCTCTTCCTCCATTTTTATTATTCATGCTGGTGCATATTCAGTCCTCTTCAGTTACTAACATACCAGAGATACTCTGCAGAATCTCTTTGAGGAAGTTGCTGAAGGATGCTCTGGTCTAATAAGCCCCCATCCATGTGAGGGAAGGTAGAGGACAACAGCACTGCATCCTCTAGACTGTCCTGTCTGAGGCTGCTGCAAGCTCTGTGCCTCTCAGGGTCATCTCCTTGCTCACCAGCCCCAGAAAATAGTGCCTCCAAATCTAAATCTGGCACAGAGAGCAAGATCCACTGCTAACAGCATGACTTCAGTCAGTCAAAGCTTGTCCTGAGGGTATCAGGTTTAGCTTTGCTGCTAAAAAACAGCAGAAAGAGTCTTCTGTAAGAACAGAGGGGGTTTGTTGGACCTCTGAGGGTGTAACATTCTTGTTTCAAAAGCCATGCACATCTTTGGTAAGGGCTATTTGGTGATTGGCATGCCTGGGCAGACAGCCTGCTTCAAACCCATCAGGGTTGTGCTGCACCAGTGTCATGTTGTTGTAACAAGAAAGGAGACAAGTTCATTTTCTTTATCCACCTGTTGTAATTTTCCTAATCCCTTGTATGAAGAGTGCAAGGTTACTGGAGTGAGATCTTTGTTACAAGATAAATGCCAAAGCTTGAAAGGTTCTAGATTAACTGGAGCAGAGGGATCTGGTTCAAGCACTTCCATGTCAATTCGATTTGGAGCTGCCTGTTTCAAGCTGATTTGGCTTAGTCTCAGCCAGAGCTGTTTGCTGTCTAATAAAGACAAGCAGCTTCTGCTTTCTGTTGCAATCTGCTGCCCTCTGTGCATTTCCACTCTCAGCTGGACACCACTATGGGCTGCCTTTCTGGTGCTTTGGCTTGCAGAGAGAAATGGAATTAGCAGAAGGAGTATAACTGGTTACATTCATTCTGGCACTGTTAGCTGTGAAAGACACATGTGAAGGAAAGGGCTGGCAAAAAGAGGAGGGAAATTCTTTTAGCATAATGCAATCCTGCATACCTGGAAGCAACTTGGAAAAGTCTGGGAAAGGGAAAAATACTAAGCAGAGCTTAGGGATGAGACAACTTTTCTTCCTGCTGCAAACAAGTGACTTCAGAGGCTGTTCCCAGCTGGAGCATGTGTGTGCTTGTGTGGTGGCTGAGAGCATCAGATGGAGTAAAAGCAGAAGCCAAGAAACCTCAGTGTTTGCCCTCACACAGAACATAAAATGTTACTGTTTCCTCCTTAACAATAGAATTAGAATTATCAGGGTTGGAAGGGACCTTAGAGGTCATCTAGTCCAAGTCCAATAAAGCAACTACAAATGTCTTGAGGGGTTAAGTCCTCCATGACAAGTTTTTCTCAGGGTCCAGGGTAGTCTGCTGCTTCCCTGTAGCCTTCTACAACCTGTAGTAGTAGTGGTGTTGTTGCTGATACTGCCTCTCCCCTGTGTCAGCTCACAGGGCCTTGGGGCAGAGAATCCAGATGCCCATCACACAGTAAAGCATAGGAGTAATCCCAGCCCAGCCCTGCCCAAGGAGGCACAGGGCAGAGCTCAGCCTCCCCAGAGCCCAGCAGCAGACACACACCAGTAAGACCAGTCTCCAGTGAGCCCAATGGTTTCTGAACAGCCTGCTTGCAGACCAACGTCACTGCTACCTCTTGTATCCCACATTAAGGGTGCAGAGAAAAGCTTCACCTGCAGGGAGGAGAGTGACCCTAAACTGACCAGCTAGGGATTCTACTCCATATACATCATGCTCAATATAAAGCTGAGGGATCACAAAGGTCAAGCTCTTCTCTTCTCTTGCTCTTCAATGGCCAAAATCTGAGGAGCACTCTGTCTGTTCTGTCTTTGAGCCTGATCCATGAGTTCCTGAATCCATTTCCAGGACCCAGCCCCTGAGCCTGGTTCCTATCTGTTGCTGAGTCCTTTTGCCAGAGCATTAGTGGTGACAGTGACATAGCTGCCACCAGAGGGGGCTTGGATTCGATATTGGTTTGTGTATATATATATATTTTATTATTATTATCATTTCATTAAAGCAGTTTTAGTTTTCTTTTCCAACCCACAAATCTCTTTCTCTCTCCCTTATTATCTTTCCCTTCCTACTGGGGGGGAAGAGGGGATAATAAAGAGCATCTGTCCCTGGATTAGTGCCTAGTCCAGCCCTAACCCTTGTCACCAGCCCAGCTAGTGACACCTTCCTGCAGCAGCCTGGGACAGGAGCGGGAGCTGATGGTACAGCTTTCGCAGGCGGGAACTCAGCATGCTGCAATTGAGAATCACATACTGCAATCAAAAATAAAATAGAATGAAATAAAGTTGTAGGGATTTGCTGCCCTCTGGCAGGATTTTCTTACAGCTCTGCTTCTCTGAGAACTGCAAGAGCAGTGCTCAGCATAGCAAGGTCTCATCTTTTCCCAGCTGGTTGTGGGCAAAGCAGAGAACATTGCTAGGCACCACCACAGCAGCTTCCCTGCAGTCCTCCCAGAAAGACAGAAGCATATGCTTGCTCCCAGGCAGGGGCTGGTGTAATGAGCAGAGCTGCTGGGCTGCCAGGAGTGCCCTATCCCATCCCTCCATCCCTCTGGGGTGATGGGACAATGAGCTTGACTCTTGAAAGCTGGTCCCTTCACTGGTTGTCTCCTCACAAGAGGTAGCTCATCAGAGAATTATAGAATCATTAGGGCTGGAAAAGCCCTCTGAGATCATTGAGTCCAACCACCCACAGCCTCCTAGCAAGAGAATTCAGTTTGGCCTCTAATGCTGCCAAGTCCTGAGTGGCTTTGCTGAGTTTGATTCCTTGCTAGGGTATGTGCTTCCTGACAGATACTCAGCAGATTTAGCTAATGATCACCATTTCCTAAAGGGCCCATTAATGTCAATGTGGCACTTGTGGATATGTGGATAGTGGTTTGGAAAACCTGAGCCTCCTCTTCAGTAAATGCAAAGTATAGTGAGTCTCACAGGGTGAGATTTCTCTGAGGAGATGTTGAGTTCTGCAGTGTCTACCCCAGGCTGCAGCCTGCCTGCCTGGGCAGCAGAAGGAACAGGTACCCCAGAGTACTCTGATGTCTCAAACTGTCAGCTGACTCTACCCTGAAAGCATCCATGGCTTATTAAAAGTATCTAGGTTTGCTACTTTGGATGTTGATATTTTTGCTACAGGTACCTGAAATTAGGTCATGTTAGTTCTACCCCAAAAGAGCAAAGAAATGGAGAAGTGGGGAGGTCTATAAAAGTACCTCAGGTGCATAGATATTCCTGACTGCTTTTCTGTACAATAGATGTGCTGTTCCCATCAGTATATGTAACACTCTGGCTGCCCATCTGACACCCATGATCCTCACCTCCAGCAAGTCACAATCCCAGGAGAGATAAGGATAAGGCAAGGAGTGAGGAAGGATTTCCCCACGGGTTTGAATGCAGGAGGAAGCCTGCAGTTGGAGGATGGATTAGACTCTCTCAGAAACAAGTCCATAGGTTTTGCTGTGTATCTGGTTTCTCCTCTGCTTAATACACACACAATGATTAGAGACCTTGTGACTAATGATTCTGCTCATAGCAGTGGCCACAGGCTTCAGCATCAAAGTCCCCATTGCACAACCCATGGGATAGTGCAGCCAGGCTAATAAATAGCTCAGAGCAAGCTTCCATGGATCTCCTTTATTGCTGTCAGGGGTGTGAACTTGTATCCCTTTATGGTACTGCACAATGGCAACGACATTTGTGTACTTTAGAGCTGTTTGGAGTATCTCTAGATGGCAGTGTCCTAGACAGGGCAGGGATGTTCATGAGACTGTGAACACGGGGATAAAAGCCAAGGTTTGATTTTACAGTTTCCTTTCTTATTATTGAAGAAGAATATTGAAGAATAAGGAAACCATTTCCTCACCAACCATTCCAACTACACCAGCCACAGCCACTGAGACACCCTGGGGCCCACTGGAGTGATGGCAACATCCCTGGTGGTTTCAGGAGGACCTAGATTGATGGGACAAGCAGCTGTGGTTACACTGACTTCCACTGGTGTACTGCAGCTGGGAATCTTCCTCCTTTCCTTGGGTTAGATTGTGCTCACTTTATTCCTTCAGTGTCAGTGTGGTAGATACCTTAGATGTGGCTCACACCAATTCAGGTAGCTATATATGGAACAAGCACTAATGCCTCATGTGATGTGCTACAAATCCACCTAATTCTGTCTCTGAAGTCACGAAAGTACTGCCTGAAATTGGACACATATGTATCATTCACCTTTCAGCCCCTGGTATGGATGAGCACAGCACTCATCTGGACGTCCCTTGCTAGGAAACCAGCCTGACTACCAGTTTGGGTCAGGAAGCCTTTCAGAGCTGCCTGGAGCAGCCACCAGACTGAGATAAGATGTCACACTGAGCTTCAAAATGTTCTGTATGATTGGAAACCTGTTAGCTAAAGCAAGAGGGCAGAATGTGACCATGGTTGATCTTAACAGAGAGCTATAATCCTTGGCAGACATCACAGCATGTCCCTGTTACTGGTGGCCTAGCCTAGAACTTCAGTTTGTAACTCATCTGGAAGCAAGAGGCTGTGACACAAACTGTTCCATCCCCTCTACAGTCTTCAGTGGCTAGCTGTTGTAGACTGGGAGCACTGGAGACCTCACTGGGCTTGCAACTGGGGTGGAGAAGATGTCAACAGAACAAAGTCCAGGAAACTCATAACCAAAATGGAAAGGGAACATTTCAGCAAATAATGTTGAATATTTAGCCAGAGTTTCCCTTGGAGGAAGGGCAAAAGCTTCCATGAAGGAAACCTTTGCACTAGGAGTGAGAAGCCAGACCAAAGGGTCTGTGGGGATACTCTTTATACCCTGACTGCTGCAATTGCCATTTCTGTGATCAGAACTGCACTGGTTCCTGCCCAAAGAGTGAAGTTTTGAGGAACAATGAACTTTCCTGGCTCTGGAATAGCACTGAAGACCTGAATCCTTCCACTGGCATCAAGAAGTGCCTGGGAAACAGTAAAAAATGGTTTGCACTTAGCTGAGGTTGACTGAATCCATAAAGATCTCCCTATGACACCCCAGGATCATGCTTTTCCTCTGCCTCTGGACACTTTACTAGGCTATATTTCCTTCTTTCTTTCTATGGTAACCTTTCACTGGAACAATATGTGATGCATTAATGCTTTAACCATGCAGATAAGGATGCAAATGTCCAACTTGGGCCAGTTGATTGTCCACATACTTTAAAGAGCTCAGTGCTGTGAAGAAAAGATGCAGCCTGAAATACCATGGGTTTTGGGTTTGGTGTTTTTCCCTCTGCTTGAATTCATCACTAAGCTGGACTCAAACATGCATTTGGATGGATTAAGAGGATTTCATCCATTTGATGTAGTACATAGGAGGCTCTTAATCCATTAATCCTCCCTGATGTACTTTCCTCTGCTCAGGTATGCAATCAATAAATAATCCTCAGATACCCATGCCTTTTACAGAAGGGAAACTGAGGCAAAAATGTTGTTCAGTGTTCCATCAGAATGGGAAATTGAAACCATTACTCTTTCTGCATGCTTCCACCTCAACCATACTGCATTTAGTCCCATCCCTACCTCAGAGCACGCAAATGGTGCAGCAGAAAGCCATGGAGTACTGCTCCCATCAGCTGAACACACACACAAGTGTTGGCAAGATAAGTCCTTACGCTAGTCCTTCTTCATGTGATTCTGGACCTCCTCCTAGAAGCTGGATGATGGCAGTAGGTTTCCTTTGACCTATCTGTCAGAGCCCTGGTTTCATTCTCCCCTGTAGACAGTGACTGCACTACCAGCTCTCAATTTCTGTTTCAGAGTTTAACAAGTGACCTGCATTCAGGCCTTTCAGGTCTGGTACAGAGTCTGAAGCTGGTAGCTTCCTAGCTCCTTCTCCTGTTAGGTCCTACTCCCCCCCTAGCCTATTCTTAGGCACTGAAGGAGGTGCAGAGACCTGCTTTGGTGGGTTTATCCAGCTTGTTCTTCCTTAGCTTTGCAAGAAGGGGCTAGGCAGACATGAATAACTGCTGCAGGCTGATGTCCATCCCCTTTACCAGGTCATGCCCAGTTTCCACTGTTCCTCTCCTTCAGTTTCTACTTTACTGTGTCTTTGATTCTCCCTTGAACTGATGCTGTTCTCTAGGGAATCACTTGCATATCAACTGTCTATCATCTTCAGTGCTTGGGGCATAGTAATTCACTTATTGCTGATCCTTAGTGACTGTTCAGATTAAGGATAAACATCCAAGCAACAAATATCCTCCCCTTACAGCCTGAGGCATGCTTACAGGGAAGGGCCAGTTAAAGACATCTCTCTCAAACAAACCCAGGAGCACAAAAATTGCAAGGGGTTGTCATGACTAGGCATTTTGGAAGATAGTTCCTCAGGAAATATCCTGGTCAGATTCCTTTCCAGCTGGGTAAAACACTAGGAAATCCTCTAGAGCCTGATGATCAGTCAGAGCAGATTAAGAGCACCAGAGATGCCCAGCAATTTCTTAGGCCAGGGGAGCTCTGTCCCTATGTAAAATGAAGCAAGCTGTTGAGATCAGATGGAGAGGCTTCTTATACTCTGATACCAGATCTAGCCACATGAAAATTAAAGACTCATTTCTGAGGCTCCATCATGTCCTGGAGCTTTCAGACAGGCACACATTAAAACTTTGTCATGAGAAAAGACCTTTGTCCTTAAAGCTGTGTGAAGTGGGTGTTCTGGCTTGCATTTCTCCTGGCAGCTAGCACAGCAAACCCATCCAGCAGAAGGATGAATAGCTGAAAAGAAGTGTTCAGTTGTCCTCAGCAAATTCTATCACTTCAGCCAGTTTTTGTAAACATTTGGCTGTGGTTTCTGTCAGAGTCAATGTGAACAGGAGGGTCAACTTCCTTCCAACTCAGCCAAATGACAAAGGCAAGACCCTGGAGCATCTCCATCAGCTCTGGACCACCCCCAGTCTTGCCACACAGCCATGCTGTCATCACCTGTGTTCCTAGCACACATCATGGTTTCTTTGTAAGATCTGTGCTGTTTTCTGGGGAGTGTAAGTTGCTAAAGCCCTTTGCACCCCAGCTGAGTTCTAGTTTCTGCTCAAAACTTCTTAAGAATCATTTAAGTTATTGACATTTAAGTTATCTTGAATGAATTAATTCCAAATGCTATATTGCATTATTTCTCAGACTGTAAAAGGAATAAAACCAGAGTGGTTCCTTTCATATCAGCTAAGATTTCTTTTCTATTTACCAAGCATGTGCAGAGAAGTGCAAAAATGCACTGGTTCTGGACTTGGTCCCTGCATTAGCAATGTCTCAGCAGCAGCTGAGCAGTGCAGCAGGAATCTGTGTCAGAATAAAGGATGACCTGTGAAGAACCTGGTGAGCCTTGACACTCCTCCAAGGGTGTCCAGACTCAGACACCTCAGAGCATTTGTTATGAGAGGAGAAGCATCAAAGGAAGACCTGGGAATAATGGAAGAGACAGTTGTCTGCCAGTGTTATCAGGGCTGTGAAGAAACTGCCTGTGGTGGAGTGGAAGCTGCTGATGGCCATCCAAAGGAGCTCTGCAGATTCTCTCTCACCCAAAAGATTTGCAGCCATCTGCCTGCTTCCTTTGCCTGGGGGGAGTCTCCTCTGACTACTCCTTAGTCCAAGGGCTGGTTTAAGGCTGGCAAGAGAGGTGGTAGAGTGGATACAACAAAAAGTCTCACTTGCTCTGCATCTCGGCACTACACATGTCATAGTCCCAGACATAACAACTTAACAAACATTTATCTCCCAAATACCATTGTAAGATCCATCTTTTGGAGAGGGTGGAAAAGCTCCCAGAACTCTTCTTCCAGTCAGCAAGGCAAAGAATGCTCTTCTAGGTATCTCCAGGGCACTCTGTGAACCTCCAGCTTCCCAGGGGTTAAGTATTCTTGAAAGAGGATTTATCTGAATAAAATGGTTACAGACCATTTGGTTATGAATAACATACAGATATGTAAAAATTATTTCTTTAGACTAGAATTTCTGTAGCTGGAAAAATAACAGGCAAATAGTTGCAAGGCAAAAAAGGGATCCATGAGACCTCTGCTGAGTTCCCTGCTTTCTCCTGTTTGACCCAAGCAAAGCTTTACAACATACCAACCAACTCCCACTGGCCTCCATTATTCCTTTTGTCCCAGAATCTTAAAGACCTCCTCAGGCTTAGCCTTCTGTGATTTGGCAACTCCTAGCAGCTTTTTTATTCTTCCAACACATGCTATTATGCTCTTATCTAGCCTCAGTGAGTGACTGCCATAATAGCCACCTTAAACAAACCACTTTGAGGTGAACAAACATTATGTTACTAGAGCTCCTGAAGGCAGCTGAGAAGAACTTGCATTCATTTCTTTGACAGAACTCCATTGTAGATAGAAATATTTTAAATTCCCTTCAAGGTAGGGAGTTTGGGACTCAACCACAGCCAATCAATTGAAAGAGTTTAATGAACCTTCTTTAAAAGAACAAATAGAAATGAAATTCAGACTATTTCTGTCCAAAAACCAGCCCAAATACAGGACATCCACTACAAAATTTTTTACCAGAGGTATTTTGGTTGAATTGTATTTTTTGTTGCTGTTTTTAATGGAATGGCTTCCTCAGGAAAATGCACTGCCGATTTGCAGCTGGGATGGTCAGCAGTTGCATGGTTAAAAGTATTCACGTGGAGAATATAATGTAACATGTCACAGTAACACTGGTGGTGGAAAAGTTATTTTGGCTGTAGGCTTTTTCCCCTAGTTCCGTGTATGTTATTATAGCTACAAAATGAGAGTGGTAAAATTAACTCTCTCTGAGCCATGGGAATGGATGTTTTTAAGTAAAACATGCTTTCTCTTACTAAGTAGAGTGCAAATTGTTACTCTTCCTCTTGTGTTTTGTGAAACTGAACATTTCTAAGTAATAGCAACTGAAAATAAGAATATGAACCTGAAGAAGAGAGATGATAATCACAGAAGTATTTTAGTGAGAGATTTGATGGTCTGAACCTAAGCCATGTGAAGTCAATGATGTAAGCTTCCCTTGTTTTCAACAGGCCTTGGATCAAGCTAGGATGCCTCCCAGGGGGTCACATCACAAGAGTCTTGACTCTTTAGTAGGTGCCTCTTTCATGCTAGAACATTCCTCAAATAGATCCAAAGGCATTACAAGCAAAAACAAGCTCTGAAGAAGCTTGTGCAGGCACCTAAACACAAAGGATATCTAAAAAAAAAATCTAAAAGAGCTGTTTATCTAGGTTGTTGGAGGTTTGAATAAGCTACTGAGCATTTAGAGAACCCATAAATAACTTGTATGATTTGATATTTAACCATATTTATTGGTATAAGGTATGAGTATAGCTTTAAATGTTCTTTCACTTAGCCAAAAGATTGTCTGCTAAACATCTACATGTATCTCACTAATAATTGAAGGCATGCACAATTTGGAGTACATTTACTGTTTTAGCAGAGGCTATTGAAATGGTTTTGTGGTAGCAAATGAGGGCAGAACCTGTGGCCATTATTACCTGCTGATCACCCTCCTAGGCTCTTCCTTGGGTTACTTTGGAATGAGAAATCTGACACCAAATCTGAATTTCAGGTTATTTGGACTTTCCACTTGTAGCAATTCTCTGGTATTGACCTGTGGTACCACATTGTCCACTGGCTTTATGTAGACAAAGGTATCTTCTCTTTTTCTTCTTTTTACTATCATCCTGGCAAAGAATTTGAAGCTGGCTGCACTCATCCCATGAAGTGGCTGTAAAATTCATGGCCTTGTTCCTTCACCTAGATCCAACCACGCAAACTCCATCTCCATGAGTAGCCATTTAGATCATTTAGATCATTTAGATCATTTAGACAGACCAAGGAGGTACAGACCCAAGGAGGTGCAGACCCAAGGAAGTAGAGATCCAAGGAGGTAGAGATCCAAGGAGGCACAGATCCAAGGAAGTGCAGATCCAAGGAGGTACAGTCCCAAGAGACAGCATGGTTAAGTTAGTGTTTCAAATTCAATCAGAACTTCTGATCTGCTGTAGACAGCCCTTAGTCCTAACTTGTTCAGTACTGAACTCTTCCCTTCCCATTAGCCTCAAGGCAGCTGAAGGGTAGTGCTGGACTTTCTTGCCCACTTCTGCTTGATTTTACAGACAGGGGTTTTACCTTTATTCCTCAACCAGTTTCAGATGTCTGGATGTTGAGCTGGGGCTTTTCTGCAAATCACTTTGACAGTCAAGTGCAAAGTAGGTTTGCCTTGGCATAATTCAGGCAGCTAACTCCCTGAAATGATGGTCAAACTCCACACTTCATTTCAGACACTGCACAGGTTGCACTGCAGAGCCTTTTTAGTTTTATTCTGTATTGAATGGTAACAGGGCTCCTAAACACACTTAATGAGTCATGTTAGTAGTTAGGAGTTAGTTTCTATTATTTTCATTTTCATGCAAAGTAGCTACCTATCTAAGCCCTAATAATCTCAGTTATTACTGGTTATTTTATGTTTGTATTGAATCATCTCCTCACCTCTGTCACTATATTGAGAACAGCAGAACAAATGACAGATTCCTTCTATCTTTTTGCCTAGCCTTCCACTTTGTGCTCCACTGCTGGAAGTCTGAGGTGTGCAATTTTCTGACAATTACAGAATGACTCCTAAATCTTAATTTAGATTAAACCATAACCTGATTTAGTAGCTGAATTAGTCCAGAAACTACTAGAAATATCTCCAAAGGAGATATTTCACAGCCTTATTCAAACCAGGTTTGCAGTTCAGCCCCTGCCTCTCCATAAAGTAAAGGTAAAGCCTCTTGAGCAAAAAATCAGCACTTCAGTGTTCCAAGGACAGTAAAACCATGTGTCTTCATGATTACAATAAGTCTGTTTTCTCCTAGGATTCTAGGTAAACAGCAATTCTTGAAACTTTATTAGCTCTTCCTGAGACCTGTGTTTCTGTAAGGATTCTGCCTCAGCAGAGAAGTGAAATTGTGTTGGAATCTGCTGGGCCTGGCTGCAGTTACACCTTGGATGGGACTGTGGAGAACATTCTTTAACCCTTGCTGGATGTGGTCAGAGAAGGTTTGAGCATTGATCTCTGAGATTTGTTTAGAGATGGAAGATCTGTGCAGCCTCCTGCTGTCTGGGGAATGTGCTCTTCAGCAAAGAAAAGCCTAACCTTATCCCAAATCTTCAGCACAGGCCATTGCAATGGTCACAGTGCTGAAGGTGAAGGCTTTCCTCATCCTCACTGGATCTCTCAGAGCCATCTATGCTAAACAAATGGCTTATTTCTCCCAGAGAGTGGGAGGAGGGCTGGCAGCTGAGCATTCAAGGATAAGTCCTAGTTTAAAAGACTGGATTTCTGACATAAAGACTAGAACATGCTTCTGCTACCAAGAAAATCATTCTTTATTAGAAAGCAACACAAACCACCATTCAGTGAAAGCAACATGAATACCCAAGATTTCCTTGTAACTCCAGGGAGGGAAGAAGTGGGTGTCTCTATAGGTGGTGAAGTCCTTTTATTTTAATAAAGCACTTTTTCTTGTGCTTTTTTACAGCCTGCATTGTGATTTACGGCATTCTAACTATAAAAAAGGATCTGATGCTATTAAAGTCAGAAAAGGCTTTGGTTATCTTTGAAATGAATAAAATACAATGTGTTATTTACAGCCTGGTCTTGCCCTTACTTAAATTATGATTAGAGCTTCTGGCTGGTAAAATGAAATATCAGCACTCTGTTTCACATAGATCATGGTCTTATCTTGACTCAGTACAGGCTTGAGTAGCAGTGACCTGCTTGCTCACCAGTGTGGAGCAGATGGAGAAAACTCAGCATGCTTGTACTTGTGCTAAGAAATAAGGTGGATACTTTGAAGAGCAGCAGTCCCAAACCAATTCTGCTTTGTTTGGCAACTAAGGAAACACAGGAAAAGCTGCAATCAGAATTACCACCTTTACCAAAGTTGTCTAAACTATACAGATGTTAAGGGCAGGTCTGACATTAGACTTCCCTGAAGTTCTGACACCAGTCCAGACAAGGGTGGTTTTTTTTTTTACCTCCTAAGACAAATCCCTTGTCTATTACCAGAGAAAAAGCAGATTCTGGAGCTTCGCTCACTTTCCTTTGCTACCTTCATTCTCCTGAGGCTGTTCAGCTCCTTCAGTGTCACTAGAACATTTTTCTGAGACAGTAAAGTGTTGGATGTTTGCAGACTGAAAAGAGAAAGGAAACAAAGATAAAATCACTGTGCTATGGAGACAGGTGATAGCTATACCCCCTGGGGAGCTGGGCATCGCAAGGGATGCAGTCCACTCCCACCCAGAGCTAGCAAAATCCTACCAGTCCCTTCCACTAGTGTCAGACTTCCATCTGAGAGAAGCAGATAAGGACTTCATTTTGATCCATCCTTTTATAACAAATGATCTAATAACTTAATCTGTAGCCTTTACACACATAGAAACAATAACAAAGGTTCAGAATGTAAAATTTGGTGCCACATTTTGACTTTTACTTCTAAACCAGCCGGATCTTCTTGGCCATGTCCACAGCTTGCTTGGTTTTGGGCTTTTCTGGTGGAATTTTGGCAAAGGAAATGGTCTCAGCATTTTCAGGGGTTGCCAGGTTGCTGTTATTTTTAGGTTCTGCTGAAAGGAGGTGCTATGGCCTCACATGCCTTTGGGGCAGAGGAGGGAAGAAGCCAGGAAGGATGTGGAAGGGGGAAAAATAGGACTTGTGTGCTGGGATCTCTTCTCTCAGCAGCTGAGCAGGGAAACACAAAGGATTGGCTCTCAACATGGAGCCAAAGGAAGGACTGCCCAGGGCAGTGGTGGAGTCACCATCCCTGGAGGGGTTTAAAAAGCACATGCATGAGGTACTTAGGGACATGGTTTAGCCTTAGGGACATGGTAGAGTGGCTGACAGTGATAGGTTGACAGTTGGACTTGATGATCTTAGAGGTCTCTTCCAACCTTGGTAATTCTGTGATTCTGTGACCCTAGGTGACTGTGTCAAACTGATATCCCACACATGTCATCCTGGGAGCTGCTGTGAGGCAAAACAGGGCTTTCTTAATAGAGCTATGTGCCTAAAATTAGCACCATCTCTCTGATGCTAACCAGATTCCTACCTTGGCACAGGAAGAAAGGTGATGTCAGTAAAGGATCATCTGTGTAGGATATTGGGATACTGATGCTCAGTGTGTAGACCAAGCATATAACAAATAGAGAGCAAAAGTCAACCTGAACAAGTGTTTAGCACCAGTCTGGCCAACATCTGCCCCCACTGAGGCTCCACAGCCTCAAGAGAATATGGGCACCTATTATGAGAGGTGCTGACAACTCTCTTTTGAGTCACAGCCTCAAAGGAGTCACAGCATTTGCTCTAAGTGCTTTTAGCATTTGTCCAGAGGTTGGGGCTGATCTCAGCAGCAAGCTGTAGAATTTAGCTCTCTTCTTGCTTCTGCTGGCTTTGATTTTGTGTACTTGGGAGATTAGGCCTATGATTGCTTGGTGTTTTGGGTCAAGCAGAATGTTCAAAGCCAAAGAGAAGACCTAAAATAATCTTAGGCCTGATTTCCTCCTTTTCCTCAACACTGGGGTGTGTGAGCTGCTCTCCCCAGACCTCCCAAAACTGATATAGTAACCCAGTAATACTGTTTATTTGCTATGTTCTTCCTAATAGTTTTCTGTCATATGGAGGGTGGATTAAAAAGGCTGTTTGAAAGATGGCACATTGGCATCTCCCAGGCTTGGATTCCTCCCTCTCAGCAGCTTGGCTTGTGCAGCAGGTCTGCTGCTTTTGGCTGGGCCTGGATGGAACAGCAGGAACACACATGGCCCAGGTGGAATTCTCTGTTTTTAAACCAATTTCTGCATCAGCAGAAATTGGAAGCTGGTCCATAACTCCAAAAGATCATCAACTCTCCCTCCCACTCCCATTTCCCTGAAGTTAAAGCTTTACTCACAGAAATCAGCTCCAGGTGGATAAATGTACATTCATTAGTTGCTGCTGGCATTGCACCCTGAAGGTGGAGAGTGTTACACAAACAAGTAGTAATGCTACTAATATGTGCTATTATTAAGGCTATTAAGATAACAACTGTCATTGCAGGAAATATGGTGCCATTAAATACATATTAAAGCTTTAAAATGAACTAGCAGCACGACTGGTCATGTGCAATCTTGGCAGACAGCATTTTGGAGGAGCACATTCACTTCACAGCTTTGCAGTGCTGGGACTACTCTGTGGTGGGATTTGAAGGAAGAGCAGCCAGGGCTGTGGTGAGCATCACCATGGAGCCAAGCCTGGGCAGCAGCTCTGCCTGCACCTTGGTCTGTGGCACTGCTACCCTCAACATGCCACTGAGCTCCTGGGCAGGGAAAGGAAGGACCACAACATGCCCCTGAGCTGTGTCCAGATGGAATGTCTAAACAGTTCCAGGCCTTGGAGATGAGGGGAAGGTGAGGCTGAGATGTGTCATCTAGGCTCTGGGGTGGGTTGAAGCACTGGAAGGTGTTTTGCTGGGCTTGCTGGTGGCTGTTGTCACCACATTAACTCCTTGGCTAGTGCATTGGCAGCTGACTAGATGTGCTAACTCTTGCACATTTACCACTGCTTTTCAATACCTGGAGGGTTTCCTCCAGTGCTGGTTGGCAGAATATAGAAGACAGAAGAAATAACAGTTTTCATTTATGAAGGAGAGCATTTGGCTGGGGTTAGCCTCTGGATGGGTTTCGCCAAGCATGCCCACTTTTGCTGCCTGAGAATTTTATCTGACATTTCTGTTCATGCTTATGGCTGCAGCTGAGATCAGAGAATTGACATTTGAGCACTGAACCTGACCCTTTCAAGAAATGGCACATGGAGTTTGTGCATGCTGCAGACCCAGTGTATCTCCAATACAATAGATGGTCTCTGCAGATCAGCCGGAAAAACTTCTACCCTGGAAAGCCAGCACTTCCCAGAGGTGCTGCACCACAGCTCAAGCCACACTAGGTTTAACTTATGTGGTGTGGAGAAATAACTGAAAACTCAAAGCCAAATGTCACTAAGAGCTTAATATCTGCTTTTTTTAATAGTTGGTGACCTTTAACTCACTCACATACTGATTCCAGTAAATACCTAATCTTTTATAGCATGTCCAGCCTCTGAATCCTGAGATGCCTAACAAAGGCCACAGACAGCCCTTTTACAGATCACCAAGTTGTAGCCCAAAGACACTGCCTTGCAGTGCCTGAGGACTGAGCCAAGAACAGTACAATAGCCCCTGGACCACAAATGAAGGTGCTGCCCCCAAAGGTAAAGGGTGAGCAGGATCTCACCTTACCACAGACTATTGCAACTTTAAATCCTGCAGAACATCCCCAAACACTGCCCAGGGAGGGCATAATGGTCCTTTCTTTGCCTTGGAAATCTATGGTGTCTCCTCTGGGGTCTTTCAGTGCTTGCAGGTAAAAGTACTGGTACAGATGTTGTGAAAGCAGGGCATGGTACACCTATTGAACTCCTGGCCCTGTCTACTCTCAGCAAAAGCAGCCAGACATGAAAAATCATAGCAGGAATCACCTATGGTCTGTCTCTATTCAGTGCTTCCATTCATTCATAAAAACCAAACCAAACCAGCACAGAGAAGAAGAAATAAAAACATGAATTGCTATCAGCAGGAGTCTGCAGAGTTTGCCAAGAGAAGCTCTGTGCAGTTTATCTGGCTTAATTGGTTATATACCAGTTCAAAAACCATCTAGATGTGGTACTTGGTGACATAGTGTAGTGGCAGAGTGGTGAAAGGCTGATGGTTGGACTTGATGATCTTAGAAGTTTCTGCCAGCCTTAATGATTCTGTGATTTTATGATTCTATCTAAACTGCATCATATCCTCTCTTGAATGCTTTTTAACTGGTAAAAGTGGCTTTAATTCACCCTGCCTTCCTTTACTCATAAAGTGACTTAAAGCAACTTGAGTAAAGGCCCTGTATTATTGAATAAAAATTACCCAAAGGTTTTTAATGTACCCAGTCCCACTCCCTTTAACTGCACCCCTTTAGCAAGTCTACATCACCTCCTCTCAGTTCCAGCTGATGAAAAGTCCTACATTATGAACTCCTGAGCCTGTGGAAGCAAGCCTCAAGAGATGGTCCTGGTGCTTAAGATCCTGAAAGCAAGGAGGAACTCAACTGAAAAGCATCTCAAATGTCTGTCAAGTGAGCAGCTCTTGGATGTTCATTGTCACAGGCTGTTCACCTGTTGATGGGCCAATGCAGCTCCTGTCCAGCCCCATCTGAAGAGGGGGGAACAAACCCTCCTTGAGCACACACCTTTGGGTCTGTGGCACCATTGGGAGAAGAGTTAGGAACTTCCCATGTGGTGCCTGGTTAATGCTTATTTAGTTCCCAGTATTAAAACCTGAGCTGCTGACATAAAATTCTTGTGGGAACCTCCTTGTCTACCTGCTGAAAATGGCAGTGCATAAACAGGGTTCAGAATAAAGGAACTAGGTAGAAAAAGGTATTTCTTAATCTGGGCACCAAACCAACAGAAACCTGCTTTAGCTGGAGGTTTATTTACATGGTTTGTCTGCATGAGTTTTATGTTAAAAGAGTTACATTTCCATGTTCTGTCCTCTTACAAGACAGGTTAATGAATAAGACCCATGGTTTTATCATGGAAATTGAGTGACTTGATCTCTCTGAGCAGACCAATCAATTGTTTTTCAATCAAGCTTCAAGGGAAGTCTTAATGGGGAAACATGTAAAATGTACTTTTTTGGACATTTTCTCTCCTTTCATATAAAATCTGCTCTTTCCTCAAGAGGTTCTTGGAAGAAAATTGCTCATTAAAATATTAATTGGAAACAGATAGAAAAGGGTTATGAACAGAGGCACACATCTCCTCCAATCTGCCTAGAGGAATGGCACTACCTAGTTCTCAAATATAGTTTGTAGCCCTGATCAGTTGGAAAACACAGTGAGATAAACTTTCTGATCTTCTCTTTGCTCAGCACAAGTTTTGATGGTGTAGGAATGAACAAGGAGTTTAAATGACACCCCCACACCCCACCCCCCCCCGCCAAAATCTGCCTTCCCAGCTGTGGGTGAACCTATGCAGAAGGTCTCTCCCCTCGTCTACAAACCTCACCTATCTTCCCCTTAGCAGGGACTGAACCCTGGGCAGAAAATGGTGTTATTTGTCACATGAAGGACAACAAAACTGTCTGGATCAAACAGGATAGACATACTTTGGGTTGAAAGGTGTAGAAATATAGTGAAACATGACTTTTTCATATAGAAAGGACTGATTCCAAAATAAGGCAAACCTTTCTGGTAACTGAAAAGAGAGGGATGGCATCACCTTTCCTCCTTCCAGCCTACACTATTGAGGAAGTATTTTAACAAAGTGCAATCAAAATGTTTTTCTCCAATGACTCAAGACAGAAGGAGGGAAAAAAAAATGAAGATGGTATTTTCCAACTGTGTTTGGCTTGGTATCTCTGCATCCCATTGCTGCCTTCCAGGGCTCTGTGCTTTCTGAACAGCTCCATGGTGCTGTGGTAGGAGCCTGGGCAGCTGGTGAAGACCACAGCAACAGGGTCAACAAAACACACTCCTCCATGCAATCAGCTTGGGCACACAGGGTAGCAGAAAGGCAGCCCATTGACACTAGTAGAGGTGAGCAGCTGTTTGCGGTGCTCTTCCTCATGAGAAGCAGGGGTTGCACAGCTCTGGCCTGCTTCTGCTGCTCAGAGTTTCAGAGTACTCAGAAAAGAACATTTCTGGGTCTGCAGCAGCATCCTGGCACAGGGGCAGGGCTTTCACTACTATGCTAGGGTTCCCCAAGCATCCTCAGAGCACTGCTTGCCAGTGAGCTCTCTGGCTTGCCTGAGGACACCAGGTGCACTAGAGCAAGAAGAGTCATGGAAAAGGCACAAACACGCTCATTTCAGGCCTCCAGATGCCTGTCACCCCTGGGGCTTATGCCAACGTTCCAGAAGCTTGCAGCTCTTTCCATGGCCTGTTTACCTTCTCTTTACATCTCTGATCAGGGACTTGAGTTTTTGAAGGCACCCATTGCCAAGATCCCTCACCCTGCCTGCTTTCCAGTGCTGGGAGGAGGTTAGGATTGCTTTGTTTGTCGTGCCAAAGAGTACAGACTGTAACAGGTGAGTGTGGGTATAAGTAGTGTGCCACAAGCTTCACTCAGTGCCACCTAGGGAAGGACTGGAAGAACTGGGTATCTGCCAGGCAGCATAAAGGTAAGAAAGCCTGGGAACAGGCAGTTCTGGGAGCTCTCTCCTGCAGAGCCTTGTAAGCAGCACATCTCATCAGAACCAGGTAAAACTACTCTGTATGAATTTGCTTAGTTTGGTTGAAGCCTGTTTTACTGTTTGAGCTGGGTCATCCCTAAGCTAAGGGGGGGGATTTGGGTATATCCCACCTGGCCTCCATCTGAGGTCCCAGAGGGACACAGGACTCCTGTGCATCCCATGTCATAGCTGCCAAACCCAGGGAGATACCTGGGAAAGAGCAGGGCAGTTATAATATACTGTATACAGACAACTGAATCCTAACCAATTGTTTTTTACAGCTGTTCACCCTTGCTTTATTTGCACTTGGAAATGTCCCCTAATGCACAGGGACACTTACAAAGATGGTTTGTTTTGCTATGCTTGCTAAGAGACATGTACTGGTAGCAACCACACTGAGCTCAGGTGTTTCCACTGGCATGCAAATATCACTGAACGCCTAAAAAAACCTCTGCTCAGGTACTTCTAGGGCTATAGACCTCTGCATCCCTTCAGCACCTGAGGCATTCCTAGGAATGTCTCATCACTTGACCCCTTTTGGCACCTGGCTACTTGGGGACCTATTTCACACATGTAGCTTGGTGGGATGCTCTGCAAGTCTCATCTATTTGATTGCCAGAGGGGGGGTGTGCAGATCTCCTGGCCACCTGAGGGAGAGCCAGCTAATACTGCTAAACCCCAACTCAGCCTCCTACCACTCCACAGGCTAGTATTGTATGAAATGTGTTTGAAAGACCTGTTTGCTGGTTTTGGTTGGAAGCAGAGATTTAAATCTAGGCTTCCTGCACTTTTAATATTAAGCTTGGTGAGTCTTTAGGTAGTGATGCAAAAAAAAAAAGAGTTACTGCTGCTGAAACATGATGGTGGTTGGCAAAAGAGTGAGATCCTGTTCTTTGTAGCTGTAATGTGGCAACTTTCTCCAAAGAGAAAGCCCCATCAGAGCCTTCATGGCTGTGATGCAGAAATGCTTGGAATGTTTTTATTGAACAATCACCAAGATGTGGAAGATGAGGGCTCCAAGCATGAGATGAGGCAAATCCATGAGAAGCTTTGGATCCTGTGACCTAGGTACCTCCCCTCATCTTTTGGTGCAGCTGGAAGCAGGCTGCACCAAAAGATGTTCCCTAAAGTCCCAGCAATGTGTTTAATTCTGTGGTTACTTTGGGAAAAGCAGGGCAAGAGAGTTGTCTTGAAACCTACCTCTAAAACCAGATCTCTCCTGGTCAGGGGAGGGCTCTCAGGCCATGGATGAAATGCTGGATTAAGTTGTCCTGGAACTGCTCTGGCTTTGGTCTTCAGCATATTCTGTAGCCATAAGAAAGTCTATGATTGTTTTTTCACCTCCAAAAAGTTTCTCAATTCATCATCTTCATGAGATCTGCTGGGGGAATACTAACACCAATTCCTCCTAATAGCATTTATTTTTCTGACTGGAATTTACATATTTATTAAAGCATTTCTGCCTCATTTAACCTCAAGGATTGAACAGGGAGAGGTCAGGAATGTACAGAAATAGAAATACAAGGAAAACAAAAACAGATCTGAGGGAAACTCCTTTATAAACAAAGGAGTAGCTCTATCATCCAGATTCTCTGCTGACAAACTTAGAAACCTCCTTCAAAACACTTCGCATCTAGATGGCCATGAAATTCCATTTGCTTAGGCACAGTCCCCTCATTATTAGCACATTTTAGCACAAAGCTTCTAATATTCTAAACAGCCAGGGGAAAAAAAATTCAGAGCTTTAAGCACAGACATAGCAAGCAAATTAAAATATACCTTGCTCCCTTTGGGAAGAAAATAGCTGAACTATGTGAGGAGTATCTGCTGAATGATGTTCTGGAGGAGGCTGAGCATCATCTCACCAATATATTGCTCAATCTGTCAAATTTATTTGCATGTACAGAGGCTTGTTATAAACATTATAGCAGTGGTTACTGCTCTTAACAGTGCTAGTGTTGATAACAGGACTGTGTGTTGGGAGTTTTATGGTGAACATCAATTCCCACCAGTCTGGCATTGCAGGGATCCAAATATCTATTTAACAGACCATAAGTAGGAGGTGATAGATAGTGTGATAGAAAAAATAACTCAGAATTGACACATCCTGAAGGTGTTGTCTTCCTACTAAATGAATGACAATAGTAATGGTAGAGGGAGGAAATGGCCTAGGTTGCACCAGGGGAGGTTTAGATTGGCTATTAGTAACAATTTCTTCCAAGCAAGAGTTGGCCCAGGCTGCCCAGGGCAGTGGAGGAGTCACCAGCCCTGGAGGGGTTCAAAACACATCTAGATGTGGTCCCTAGGGAGATGGTTTAGTGGCATAGGGTGATAGGTTGCTGGTTGGACTTGATGATCTTAGAGCTCTCTTGCCAACCTTCATGATTCTGTGTGAGATTTCAAAAAGCCACTTAATTCTCTTGAAGACAGTTAGGGAAAGAACATGCTGCTGGCCAGACTCCCTTGGGACAACATGGCAGAGCTTGTTAATCTTTGCCAGCTCCTTGTTGTTTGCACATGCTAATGGCAAGGAAGAAAGTGCTGTTGCTTGGAAGCATTTGTAGCAAGGTACTGCAGTCATCCTTGCTGCAGGGAAGCAATGCATGAAATAGAAGAGCTTTTTGGCTGTTATAACACCTCTTCTGGATGCATGAAAACACCTTAGAGCCTGAGCAGGACCTGTCACATCTCTGCTTGTCAGGGGGCAGAGGTTGTGATGATCCTGTTTGCTCCATCAGCTCCACCTGCAAGCAGCATAAAGCAGCTCATAGGAGCAATCAACAAGACAAGATCTTAGAAGTGACAATGCAAGGTGTCTTTTTATTACTCTTAAATCATAACGAAAATGTCACTTGCCAAACAGACCTCCTCCTTCTCCTAGGGAGATGAGTAGGAAAACAAAAGAGCAGCAGGCAGGGTAGATATGGAGGCAATGGGGGAGGAATTGGGTTGCGCTTCCCCAGATAGGTGTGCTGAAGGGAAAGGCAGTGGCCATGGCATAAACCCAGCTGCAGAGGAGCTAATCCTGCTCAGAGGAGAAGGATCTGTTCCCTGGGCTGGGTTGGACTCTTGGAGCCAGGGCAGCACCAGGGCTTCTCAAGGAATCCTGTCAAACTACTCTTTAAAATATCAAAGTCAAACTACTCTTTAAAATATTTATTCATTGCATACTTCAGAAGGCTACAGATCATTTGGTCATTTCCACCATGCAGAGGGTCTTTGACATCTCAAAGCCAGAGCTGTTTAGAATGTAAATAACACATGGAATATTTTTGCTGATGTTCACACTGTGGACTTTATGATCTGTGTTTAAGGATGTGTTTTACTAACCACCTCCAACCAGCTTAAACAGAATTCAGGCTTTGAAATCCTAAAGTGCTTAAGTGGTTCTCTAGGCCTGAACCTTACTCCCTCTGGTTCAATTGATGTTGATATAGGAAATTCACAGATTACAGCCCTGAGAATAGGAATAAGAAATACCACCCAAAGTTGAGTGAGAACTGGGACTAGAGAAGGGGGTTTAGAAATTGCATGACAAAACCTCATCTACAAAAGTGAAAAAGAAAACCTAGATGAGCTTCAGTTATAGATGGACAAAGCTTCTGAATTCTCATGTCTCTGAATTCCCTCTTATTTACAAAAATATTGGCTTTAATTGTTATTTATGTGTTTAAACATCAGGGTTTATACTTTAACCAACAATTTAGTCAACATAGAGAGCCTAGCATGTCAAAAAGTCACAAATCCAGGCATCACAATTGAAGGTTTTTCCCTTTGGGGCTTGAATGCTGTTAGGTTTCCATGCTGCAAAGAGCAAATACTTCAAAGCCCTTCTCCTCTCTGGGTCACAAGCTAGCTGTTTCTTTGTCCCACATACAGCTGCAAAACTCAACAAAACATTGCTCCCCCTTATTGCTGTCTTCTCTACTATTGCTTCTTCCCCCTCAATTTTCTGTGTTACTTATGATCACTTTAATGCCAAAAAGGCTGAGGATCAGGCTAAAGGTGGAGGGAAAATTGAGTCCTGGTGAGTAATTTAATCTGGAGATCCAACAGAAAAATGCAGGCCAAACATTAGGAACCGCTGCAAGCGGATCCAGTAACAGTGTGAATCCTGTGTGCAATCTTCAACCTTTTCATTTCTGTACAGACATGTCAGGGCCAAGCTTCTTAACAGGGCAGGGAATTCAGCTTAGCCAGGAGGCAGGCTGGTGGGGCCAGAGTGCTGGAGCTGGAGATAGCAGAGGGGAGGCACTAGGATAGGACAACTAGATGAATCCCTTGCACCAGGACACATGCCAGCCACCCAGTAACTATGTCTGAGGGATTTTTCCAAACCAATGCCCCATCACTTCCCTCAGTAACAGCAAATCTTACACTGCTCACCAGTGGATTACTAGATGTCGCTCCTCTTGCAGTTGTCCACAAGGAAAAAAAGGTGACCATAACAAGATTGGAGGAGGTGTGGAACCAGCAAGGAGGACTTCAAGCAGGTTTGAAGTGGTTCCCTTCAAAATGTCTTATGCTTTTGACCCTGAAAGGGCAGGAAAGAGCAGGGATTTTGTGTGATAGTTACAGGTCCTGGGTAGCCTCCTCAGTGTAGTAAAGAAACTTCAAAGAGCATTCTGGCCCCCACCCAGGGGCACTCAGCCAAGGTGGGCTGGGAAAGATGCTTGAATGTTTGTGGCTTTAGGCATTTTGCTGCCTGGTGCATCTTACCTTTTACTGACCTAACTTCACATTTTTTGCAGTTGCTTTAGGGCATCCACAGAGAGCCGCCAACACTTTGGAGATGGAGATGTTATGAATGCCAAATACCTCTGTGATTATTGAGATGCAAATGTACATTATCCCAGTCATTTCCATTATAGCAATAGAAATTAGAAGGTCAAAGTTCAGCCAAAGGTCATGACTCCCTAAAAACAGTGTGCCACTGAAAAACATCTGACCAGCTCTAAGCTGAGCTCCTGTAGGATGAGTGATAGCACATGTCCTTAGATATTGGACATGAAGCTTCCAAAACTGCAAGGAAGTTGTTGCACACTGCCTTCCTGTGGCTCCTGAAAAGATTTTCGCTCCAAGTTTCATCATCAAAATGCATCTCTGCCCAGCAGTTGGTCTGTGGCCCATTTACAAAGTGTCCTCTTCAGCTCATGGCAGTTTAATAGCCTTATTCCACTCAAGTCTTTACATACTAAACCCCTAGGTAACTCTAGAGCTTGGTCCTGCTCAAAAGTACAGCCAATGAATAGGAAAAAAACCCCAACCAACAAATCCACACATTAAAACCCTGTGTTACAAGAGGGTGCTGATTCTTTTCAGCTTCTCTTTCCACTCTGGAGGATTTTAGTTTTACTTTGCATGAGCAAACTCAGAGTTATTCACAACTGACAGGAAGAAAAGATCTGACTCTGCTTGATGTTCCCTTGGAGACAAGGAAGAGTCACTAAATAAGGACATTGGATTTGCTGGGGACCTGAGTACATTTTCTGAGCTAGGAGAAGTTTTCAGGGAATTAGGTGGAGTAATTTGCTCAAGTTTCACAGGCCAGTGGGCATAGAGTGAACTCAGTGGGAGCAGTCAGAGAAGGAAATTCTGTCCCTCTCCAAGAAAGAAAGATAGTTCGAGAAAAATAGTCTAAAGCATATTTGTTCAGGGAAACAGTTGTATCAATGCCAAAACAGAATAAGCAGCAGCAGTGGCTGATAAACCTGTGGCTTCAAATAACTGAAACAAAAAATGAATACATGGTGTAGCTGAAGGACATCATGAAGCAGTATCCATGCATTTGCTGTACTGCAGAGTGATCTGAGCAGGGCTTCACCTCCAAAATAGGGTAAGCATTGGAAGCAATTTCAGGAAACTAGAAAATGAAGAGGAATTGAAGAGACCACTATATACCTAAAAGATTAAAATGACTGAGTACACAATGGTTTTTGCTAAAAGAGGACAAAATTCTAGACTATAATAAACATTTCTTCTGAGAGAAGAAAAGGGAGGATCTGCCTTGTGAGATGCCAAAGGTTATAAATAAAACCAATGAATTAAACCTAGGAAAGGAGGGAAAGTCTAGTGAATATTAGAGTAAAATGAAAGTTGAAAGAGTATTTTGTTCTGTGGGAAGTATTTGAAAAGAATCTTATGGATTTAATATGTAGGTTATCATTGCTTGGATTATTTTGGCTGAGAACTTAAAGAACTGAAGCATTTTAGGGCATCACAACTCATTCTGCAGTGTTCTAATCCCTGCAGCATGCACATGAGACATTCACTTGCAACCAGAACACTGTTGCCTGCAAAAAGATGCAAGGTTGTTTCCCATCATCCAGCTGAGTTCCCCCGTCCTCTGAACTGATAGGGAGAATCATAGAATCACAGACTCATAGATTGGCCCAGGTTGGAAGGGACCTTAAAGATCATCTAGTTCCAACCCCCCTGCCATGGGCAGGGATGCCACCCACTAGAGCAGGTTGCCCAGATTGATGCTCACTGTCAAATGCACTTCCATGTGCTGGGCCAAGGTTACTGACTCTAGATTTAGTCTGGTTTAGACCTGCTTAGGATCCAGCACATCCCAATGCTGACTATGTTGGGACTACCCTACCCATGCATGAGGTAACCATCAACTCCAGGACAGGCACACAGAAGGCTAGAAAGGAGATAAAATCAGTAGAGCATAGACACTATTTGATTTGCTAAGTGCAAACTGCTCACCCAGGGCAATGAGCTCAGTTTAAAAGAAGATTTTGCCATAAGAGAGCTGTGCCTGCTCCCACAGCTGCCAGACAGACTGCCCCTTGCTGGGGTAAGGAATCCAGTCTGGGAGGGATGCTGAGGATGCTGCAAGCAACATTTCTTCCTCAGCTTGTCTTTTGTCATTACCATTTGCTACATTTTATGAGGCCTGCTTCCAGCTGGGAATCTATTGCTTAGCCAAATTTTAATAAGAAAAAGGAAAAAAAAAACAGAAGAAAAGATAGAAAAGAATGAAAAAAAATGGGATTTTTCCTGCCTGTTTTGCAGCTATGTTCTTCCATTGTGACATAGAATGTATATCACAGCAAATGATACTGTGTTTTCAGGTGCTGCTGAAAGGGCATGGGGTGGGTTTTTCCCCAGGCACACTTCCACATATGCTCTTGCAGAGGAGGGGCTGCAGAAATGCCAGCTCTTGCTCTTCTCCTCCTTTTTTACCACTACCTTATAAACCATCCATCCATTCACTCATTCATTCCCATGACAGCTGGAAGGGCAATGCCCCTGTGCAGAGCAGGCCAGTATCTCTTACTGGGTTTCTTTGCTTTAGCATCTCTTTTTGGAAAGCCAATCAATTTAAGAGGGTGGTTCCTTTGCTGGCAAAGTATTCTAGACCAATCTTTGGGTAACCAATCCATAGCACAAACTAATTTTGAGGCATTTCTCTAGCTTATGTTATAGCGAGATGAATTACTTCAGCATAATCTTTCTGCTCATATCTAACCAGTGTGGTCATACTTACAAGCAAGAAGCAGCTGGTTTCTGCCAAAGGAAAGCTATAAATGAACAAACTCAAAATTCAAATAAGATACTCTGGCCTAAAGAACTTGTAAAAAACCTTTTATTTTTATTGTTATTTTTTACCTCAGTGGCTAGGTTAAGTTCTAGCTGGGCTTTTGCCTTTTGGATTTTCCCCTGCATAGGCTAACAACATCCTTGTAATCCTCCTGAGTTGCCTGCCCCTTCTTCCAAAGGTCAGAAACTCTCTTTCTTCCCCTGAGTTCTAGCATGAGCTCCCTGATCAACCAGGTCAGGCTTCTTCCCCACTGGCTCATCTTGTGGCACATGGGGACAAGCCTGTTCCTGAGCCTTTATATTTTCTTCTTGAAGAAGGTCCAGCCTTCCTGGGCTCCTTTGTGCCTCAGGACTGTCTCCCAAGGGATTCTTTCAACCAGTGTCCAGAAGTCCACAGTCTCCTCTCCAGAAGTCTGAAGCAGCATTTTTGCTGACCTCCCTCCAATTGTACCAGTGCTCTGAAGTCCCTTAGGTCCCCTCCTTCTGCCTGGGGATGAGAGGCCAGGGGATCTTTTGCTTCTGATGGAGAGTCCACCCAGTGTGTTTGTCTCAGGGATGGTAGAGATTGGCTCCAGCAGTCTACCTCCCTCTCACACTCCCTGGCATTCCTTAATCTCTCCACCTCCTCTCTGCCACCATGCTGAGCAGATTCTCCACCTGGTCACACCTCACCCAGGTGTTATCTCTGCTGCCTTCCAGTCCCAGTGACAGCCCCTGGAGAGCTGGGCAGCTGCTTGTCTATGTGGGGAGCTCTGTCTGGGTTGCCATGCTCCTTCTGGAGACTGCTCTTTGCTGAATGGAAGCCCTAGCTGTGCCTTTTCTGGGAGGACAATGCACTCTGTTTTAAACAGGCATGCCAGAAGTTCCTAGATCATGTTTATATAGACAATTTCCAAGTGGAGCCAAGCACAGCAGAAACTGTAATAGTTCTCTAATGACTAGTTGAAGAGTATAAAAAAATACCCTCCAGAAATTCTCTATCTATAGAGCAAAGAATTA
Source organism: Galbula dea (assembly GCA_013399015.1). Taxonomy (NCBI): domain Eukaryota; kingdom Metazoa; phylum Chordata; class Aves; order Piciformes; family Galbulidae; genus Galbula; species Galbula dea. The sequence goes on along the minus strand of VWZX01001175.1, from coordinate 331,816 downwards.
AACTATTGAAAATCAAATGTTGCCTAGACATGAAGATCTCATGGAAATTGCCATTTCTATTCAAAGCTATTCCTTCAGGGCCTATAAATATTGGCTAGTGCCATACTGAAGCACAGGGTAATTTTTATAATGTACAACCATGAACACTGGTGCCCAGAGTCACCATTTCACTTGCCACAGTTCTTCCTGAATTTATTTTGGCACTGGTCTTTATGACTTCAAGTAGTTCTTCTGAAGTCCATAATATGTAGATTGGTAGCCTGGGAAGACACTTACCTTCTCTAGACTGTGTTGCAATCCAAATGAACTGCTACCTCTGCAGCTTTCAGAAGGCATTCAGATTGGTTTCACAAGCAGGTGAAGCAGTTCAGAGGCAGGTTTATCATGCAGATTTTCTTTAGGACCATATTCCAGCTGTGTTTGGTGGGGAAATTCACTGCTATGGGAGCTAGCTGGAGAGTAACCTCCCAGCCCAGCCCCTGTGAAAAGCCTTGACTTTTGTTGTTTTGGATTCAAATTCAGGTAGTCATCTTCACACAGAAGGTGTATGACCTACTTTAATTAGCATTTTTTTCAGCAGGCTTAGTAAATGAGACTTTGGAAGGGAACAGACACTAGGATGGTTTTCTTCAGGCATAACTAAGAAATTCAGATTGATTTAAATAAACCATTAATTTCTAAGTTATTTTAGAAGTGCATAAAGACTGCCAGACTACATTTACAACTGGAGGGGTTCAGAAAACATCGAGATATGGTCACTTGGGCCATGGTTTAGTGGCATGGGGGTGCTAGGTTGCTGGTTGGACTTGATGGTCTTAGAGGGCTCTGCCAACCTTAGTGATTCTGTGATTCTATGATTCTGTGTATTACTGTTCTTAACACGGAAATCACAAGCAAAATTCCCTGGTTTTGAGTCCTCTCTCTGCCTGGCAGAACTAAGTCATACCCTCTGGCATTCTGTGCAAGATGGACAGACTATTTCTAGATAGATCTAGCCAGAAAAAAGGACTGATCTAATTCTGATTACTGTGGAAGTGAGATGAAAACAAACCTAAAGCAAACCAAACCTGAGAGAGGCCTCTGGAGCCCTTGAACTTCTTGTAAAACACAGTAAAGATTGATCATAACCCTTTAGCACCTGCATTTCAGAGTTTCTTTCCAGTGCATGAATAGTTATAGCAAAGCTGTAATGGGTTCTTTCTATCTTTGACTGCACAAGCAGGCTGGTGAGGGGAAAAAAACCAAGCAGATTCAGCAAAGTTTTGAATGCTCAGGAAAAAGAACTCTTTTAGCTGCAGGAATGTCTCAGAAGCAAATTCTGGAGATCAAAGTCCAAATCCATTTCAACACATGAGAACAAAACCCTATCAATCAAAAGGATTGTGAAGTACAGAGGGATGGGAACTGTTTGATTAAAACAACAACAACAAAACCACCACCACCACCAAAATAACCCAGAGGCCCAAACAGAAACTAGTAAGGAATTTACTCTTCTCCAGGACATCTTTGTAATCCACATTGGCTAGTCAAATATTGCTCATCACAGAATTGTTTGGATTAGAAGAGACTTTTAAGATCATCAAGTTCAACCATTAACCCACCACCACTGCCAAGTCACCACTAAACCATTGCCCTTAACACCACATCTACACACCCTTTAAACCCCTCCAGGGACTGTGACTCCATCACTTCCCTGGACAGCCTGTGCCAGGAACTGACAGCCCTTTTGTGGAAGAAATTGTTCCTAATACCTAACCTGAACCTCTCCTGGCGCAGCTTGAGGTCTTTTCCCCTTGTCCTATCTGCAATTGCTTAGTTGCAGTGGAAGAGGCACTGCTCTGTCTGCTCTGGGCTGCAGTTCAAGGCCTCCTGTGTTCAGGGGGGACAGAGCTGAATGTGATTTTTGGCTGAAGAACCCTGCCTACATCTGTGTTCCCTGTCTTCACTGCACACACAGAGATCTTCCAGCTGAGAGATATGAGGGTAGGGCAGAACTGGCACACCTTCAGTCACCCTAGGCTGGGAAAGCTTATTTCCAGGCACTTTTCTTCCTTCTCTACTGCCCACATCTACCTCCTCTTACTCAACCTGATGAAAAGCAATAGTCAGGAACCAAAACCTCCTTCCATGGGAGCCTTGCACCTATCCTTGCCTGGGGCAGTGGCATGTCTCTGTGTTTGGGGGGAAGGTCAAGATTATTTACCAGATAGTTCATCCCTAGTCACTATCATCTCTCCTATTTTATACCTCCAATTTTTCATGGTGGTGATGGCTAAGGAAAACATCAATGTTTTAGAAACATGTAGGTGGAGAACATGAACATGGATTTTTTTGCATGTTTGCCACAAGAATGGTGTCCAGGTGGACTACATTTCCAGAACAGAAAAGAAAAGTTCAGGCCCACAGACACATTCTGGCACCAAAAAGTGAAGAGTGGCAACTGAGAACAAGAAGCAGGAATTGCTGAGATCCAGAGGCCCTGCTATCCTAAATGGGAAGAATTTAGGTGTACAGGGAAGACTTTCAAGTGCTCCTTGTGCTCTCCAGTATTACAATGGCAGGATGCAGGGTGGTTTAGTGCCTTCTCTGTGCTGTTGTGGAGAGGATGTGTGCTTCTCTCTTTCCCCACATGTGCTATGAACCTGTTCAAGGCGCAAGGATAACAGTTCAGGTGGCCCTAAGCTGACCAGCTAGGGATTCCATTCTATGGTCATCAGATTTAGTATAAACATGAGGGATCACAAGGGCCAAGTTCTTGTTTCTCATCTTCTGCAGTGGCCAAAATCTGAGAATTCTGTCCATTCTGCCTTCTATCCTGACCCATGAGTTCCTAAACCCAGCTCCAGGAGCCAGCCCCTGACTCTGGTTCCCATCTGCTGCTGAGTCGTGCCACAGCACCAGAGGTGATGGTGACATTGTTGTGCTCAGGAGGGGCTGAGTTCAGCATTGGGTTTGCACATATTTCATTTTCTTGTTATTTTCATTCAAGAAAATAGTTTTCTTTTCCAACCCACAAGTCTCTCGCCCTTATTCCCTTTCTATTTCTCATGGAGGGAGAGAGGGTGTTGGAGAGCAACTGCCACTTGGTGAGTGGCCAGCCCAGCCCTGACCCTTGGCACCTGTATGGATTTTCATGGGTGAGAACTTGGCCCTAGGTGAGCTTCAGAAGCATCCTGTGCCATTGCTGCTGGTTTCATGTGGAGTTTAGTTTCCCAAAGCTTTTTGCACTGGTGCTGGATGAGGGAAGGGTGTTTCTTTCCTTCCTCCTTTGTTAAAGCTCCTGCTTTCAGTATGTACACATGACACACAGGAATAGATCTTCCTTGACATAAACCCATTTCACTCAGATTGCTTTTAGCTTTCCCATTTGAAGCTCTAACTGGGAAGTTCCTTGTCATAGATTGACATAAAAGACAATGAGACATGAAAGGCAATCAGGTAAATATGAAAATTGGTATTTACTAATTTTTACAGTGCCTATTGTCATGGCAGCTTGGCAAGGGATTAGAAAGATTTAAATATAAATTAGATCTGTCATTCTCAAAACTAAAATGAGTTAGTTATTCATAATTGGGGGCTGGAGAGGGAAAGAAAAGGCAAAAGAGCTTTCTCTATTTAGGCTTAAAAGACTACCTGTGAGCCTTGGAAGGCAGTGAATGCAAACCACATTGTAGGAGGCCTCCCAGGGGAGAGTTGTGGTGCTCATCATGAGGGTGTCTTCAGCATGAAGAGAGGAGCACAAGTTAGAGGTAACCATGCATTTGCAAATGTACAAGAAGAGGAAAAACCATAAGTGTAGGAGCATGGTGCTGTCTCCAAACTGAAAGCTCTGCAGAGGCAGCAACAGCTCTGCAGATCCAAGGGGGCTTTTAGGCTTAGAAGGTGCAGCACAGAGACCAGCAGTCTCTCCTACACAGAGACCAGCAGTCCAGACAAGCTAAAAATGGTGTGTGCAGAATAGATCCTGCTGCCATTTTCCATGCTTCACCACTTCCAAGCTCCAGGCTGTAGTCTCTGCATTTCATTGTACCCTGAAGGTGAACTGCTTTATCTGACAATAAGAAGAAACTCTTCTTTGGGCTCCAAAAGATGGTATGGATCTCCCCACAGAGTAGTCAAGTGCTACAGTAGACAGTGGGTGTTTTCAGAGAGACTTGAACAGCTGTAATTCAATAGAGGGCTCTGGTGCATTCAGGACATACTTCCACCTGGAAAGGTCATGGAAGGAGAATATTCTCTCAGGTCAAATGACAGAATCCCCCCCAACTCCCTGGTTTTGTTATATGCTTAACCTTGCTCCTGGGTCAAGGCATGGAAATGTCTCCTCCTCTGTGCCCTGGTTTATCTATGGTAAGGAAACCTGGTAACAAAGGCCAGAATGAGACCATCTGAATTCAGATCAGATTCCTCACACAGATGCTCAGGGAGTAAGGTATACTCAAACCATAGTCCATGCTAGCTGATGGCCCACCTCTGTGGGGAGCTGAACCCTGCAGCAGCTGGGGGGGGGGGGGGGGGGGGGGCGCTCAGTGGAGTTCAACCATAGTTCTCCATGGCCTTAATGCCTTGCTCTGTTGAGACATGAAGAAGTACCAGGAAGGTGGGATTCATCTTACTGGAATCAGGCTGGCAGGAGAGCAGGGGATGTGTGGAGAAACAAGAAAGGAGCTACCACATCCCCAGCTCAGTCCTATCTCCCTTTACTCCACCAGTTGACCTTAGCCTTGCAACTCATTCTGCCAAAGTCACAATGCCTCTGGTTAATAATGGAACTGATTCCTTCATGCTTCATTCTTCAGGCAGCAGAGTTCAGTTGTTCCCCACATTGCTTAGACGCTTTGGGCCACCTCTGTGTTACACACCCTCATGTTTCTTTGTGGTGTTCACTGATAACAAACTGAGAGGTATTTGCATGTCTTCCCCAGCTTCTCTCCCCTTCTGGGGAAACATCTCTCTTATTTACTGCCAGCTGGGGCAGTGAATCTTCTCCTGCTGCCCCACAGCCCCCTTCCAATTTGTGCTATAGCAAAGGGCAATCAGAAGCCACCTAACACCCACACTCATCATTTGGAGGAGCACAGAAACATCTAGCACAAGGTTATTGGGTTGAATCCAGAGCATGCAGCAATGACTGGAAATCACTTGTTTCTGCTGATGGGCTGGCAGCTGTGAGATGTGACACAGGTGGCTCTTCTCCAGTTGCTAATGGACAGAAGTCCACATCATAAAAAACACAAACAAAACCAGCACTTTTGCTGGCAGCCTCAGTAGGGGACACATTCAGCACACCAGGAGGCTTTTCTTAATGCTCAGCAGTGCTCACAGAGGAGCCCAAGAGTACTGGAATGAATAACTTGCAGACCACCCTTGTTGGGCTTGTTCTGGGAATGCGAACATTCTGGGCCAGTGACTTCAAATTTTGGTTGGAAAGCAACAGTGTGATGATAGAAGCCAGAGGGGATGTTGCTGGACATCTGAGACAAAGTAGTAGATTAATGAGGTGTGAAGAATGGTTTGGTCATAGTTCTCTGCATCTCTTCTTTTTCTTTTGTTTCCCATGCATCTGCAGCCCCATTTCCATGTCTCTTCAGGCTCCTTTATTCTAGATTTGATCCTAGTATTATTATTAAACCTTATTCTTTTCTGCACCACCATTTCCAACAAACACAGAAATGCTTCCTTCAGATACTAAGGATTATTTCACTCATTTATTTAATGCTGCAGCCAGAAATAGCTGCCTTATTCTGAGAGGAAATTCCCATTTGACTGGAGAAGTGAATGCTAGACCTCCAAAAGAGTGGTAAAGATGGGATTCTGGCTGTAAGACTCCTGTGGACTGGATCCTGTACCATAAAAATCCAATGTTACTAGAGAAAACTGCTGCTACAGGTGAAGTGGAGAAACCTTGTAGTCTCTACTTGGGCTGAAACAGCTTCCATGAGTCACTCAGCAGTAAGTAGACCTAGTGCTGTGTGAGCATAATCAGAGCTAGGAGTTTAATGACAGATAACAGAAGGTGGTTTGGTTATGTGGTGTTACTGCAGCCTACATCCATGTTGCAGTGGTCCTGCCCAGATCTCTGTGAGAGCTGTCAGAAGGCCAAATGTGGTGCTCAGTTCACTGATCTCCAGGGTCAGCAAGCTCTGTATCTGCTTACAGGTGTCCTACTTCCAAGGTCTTTTATGCCCAGTGTAGATGCCCTGCCTGGGGTACTACTCTATGCTTATTTCTGCAGAGCCATGAAGAGAATTTCTACCTCCTTTGCTCAAACAATTGTTGCATCAAACCCCAAAGGTTTCAAACTGTAAACTAAGTCTCACTTCTGAAAAAAAAACCTCTTCCAAAGCATTTGTTCAGTAGACTACAAGGTGGTGCAAGACCTCTAGCAGGTGATGTGTTGTTGCATTACTTACTGTGACAGGAGACACCTTTCCTCAGCTACCCTATAATTATGCTAAGGTTTTCAGCAGATGACAAACTCCAATTGGCTGGGTCAAGGCCCTGCCTTTCTAGACAGGGCTAATTATTTTGTCCACTCACCTCTTCCTTCACTTCAGCAAGCTCTGACCTGTGGAATCATGTAGGTGAGTATTTGCTTCTTATTTTGATGCTGCTTATTTTGATGCCGCTTATAGCTTTGCTGGCTTGAAATTTAAATCTTAGGGAAGGCAGGTAAATTTGGGTAGGACTTTCCAGAAAGACTGTCAGGGATCATGAGGTGTAACAGCCACTGTTAGGAATCACATGTGATGCTCTTGTCTCTATCAGCATGTTTTCACTTTTTGGTCTGTTTTCCATGCAAGTGATTGGTGGAACTGTTACACAAAAGATCACTTACAAACAGCAAATATGTAGCTGTCACAGGCATGGAGTAAAATCTATCTCTCCATTCCAACCAAATTGCTAAAACAATCTAACTATCTCTTGTTTCAAGCTTTTTAGGTTCAATTGTTAGCCTAGGCAATTTTTCTTGGGGGTGGCAAGAGGTTTCCTTTACAAGTAGGAGTAGGTTAATAATAGGGAGGTTTGTTTCTTTAGGAGCCCACTGGAATAAAGTTATGTTTGGGGAAATTTAGTAAGAAGTGATGTGATTCTAGGGAATGCCCCTGGACAGTTGGGTTGAAAGAAGAAGCTCTTGAGTGTTTTCAGCCTTGCCACTCAGCTAAATGGTAAGTTGCAGTGTGGTAGTTATTTTTATAGGAAGCCACAGACAACCAAATCCTGTGCAACCTGCTCTAGCTGACCCTGCTCTGACTGAGAGGTTGGACCAGATGATCTCCAGAGGTCCCTTCCAACCCCTAACATTATGTGATTAGCATCCACAAAATATCCCAGGCAAGAGCTTTGAGTCAGAGCTGCTTACAAACCATCAAGCAGGTTCTGCACAGCTGGGGGGTGGCATGGGGCTCTGCTAAAGCTTCCAAGGAGGAGAACTCGGAGACAATGAGTACGTGGGCAGTGAGAGCCAGACCTGGCTGGCAGATGCTGAGTCCAGCTCTCACAGCAAGTGGCCCACACTCTCTCTTCCAACATGCAAGACACTGAGGTGTCATATTCCTAAAGCAGACTTCATTGTGTCTCTCAGCTTGGCTCTTTACTCCACGTTTGTGAGGGTCTGCAGGTTGTTTCAGTCAGAAGGTGACAGGCTAATGAGGTCTGCTTGTTCCTAAGGACTGCACATCTTTGCCTCCCTAGCAGGGAGACAAAGAAAGAGAGATTGGTCTTTGCTCAGAGCCACCAGCCCCTGCCTCCGGCTCCCTCTCTGCAAATCCTTCTCCTCAGGCTTTCTCCAAAGGTTATGCTAATGTGCTTGCTGGGGTAGGTCCAGCTGCTCTCCTTTGTTCTCCTCAGTGGGAGCTGCTGAATCTTTGCATAGCCCTTTCCCAAAGCAGCACTCGATAATGCTAATGTCTCCTTTATAAGTGGCCACTGCTCTGCATAGCTTTGTACTCACCTGTGCTTTCAGCTCAGGCTTTGACATTTGCTTATCTCCAGGGATGGGTGGCAATTCCAGCAGCTCCTCACCATTTTAGTAGGCTTATCAAAATAACAAAAGCCTGTGAGGCTTGTGAAGAAACAGCAGGTGAAAAGGGACACAGTAAGGAAGGGGAATTATTCCCTTCTTTGCTGCAGTTTTGTATTTTCCACAGGCTGTATTTCTTAATACACAGTCAAGTGGAAAAAGGAATGGGAATGAGTTGCAGTCCCAGGAGAGGAAGCTTAAAAAGAGCATTCAGGTATAGCACAAGAGAACTTGAAACCACATACTGTGCAGGCAGATGTTAATGCATAAACTGGCACAGAGGTTAACACATCTATTTCCAAGGGTAATTCCCTTTGAGGACCTTCCCTGTGTCCTGTTGCTCTAGCTGTGAAGGGTTGCTCCTGAAAATCCAGGCACAATTTCATCTGTGCAGGTTGGGTTTACTTCAGGGGTGTATCAGCTCCCCTCTTTTGAAAAGGGAAGGTCACTATTATCTTTCTGGAAAGATCTTCTTTCAAATAGAAAAACCCAAACCAAACACAGAGACACACCCAAAAAATCCCAACAAACCAACAAAAACCAGAACATAAATAAAAAACCCTAAAGAACCCCAACCAAACAATAACAACCCAAACCAACCAAAAGCCAGAAGGACAGAATTTAGTGACTGAAACAGTTTCATGTTCTGAACTGACTGCTGTGTTAGTTGTTATACTGCATTATTCCCAATGATTAAGCACCAGCTTGTTCTGTCTCTGCCACAGATGTTCTCCAGAGCAATCCCACCTCTTCCAAAGGCACAGCTACTTTTGTACAGCGAAGATATTTTGTTTTCCTATTAATCCCTAGACTAGGGTAGTGATTTGCAGGGGAAAAAAAAAGAGATTTTTAACACAAATGTGAGATGACATCTGCTTTGTCCTAAAGTGTGTTGCTGTTATTTCTGTGCTGCAAGAAGGCTTAGAAAGGTGGAATCTTCTGTATTTTTATGTTCAGTTGGTTGATTTTTGGGTTTGGGGGTTGGTTGATTGGTTTGTTCTTGTTTCTTTGATTTGTTGGTGTTGTTTCTTTTTAATTAATAATTTAAAAATTAATGTTAATTAATCATTAATAAATATCAAATAATATTAATATTAAAATAATAAAATTAACTAAGAATTAATAATTAAATAATTAAAATTATTCCAGAGGGTTCAGTGTAATACAGCAAAACAAAACCTGACTAAAAACAAACCAAAGAAAACCACAGGTTGCTTTTAAGAACTGGGCTGTGATTTGCCCAATATTCTACACTGGGGCAGTAGTAAGACAGTGCAGAAATGTGATCCAAATACAATTCTGTGCTTTAATTAGCTGTATACTAATTGATATTTGTGGTAGCCATATGATTATTATTTTTGTAAGATTATATTGACTAGTAATGTGTATTTCTTTCTCTACATGTTTGGACTTGCCTTGCTGTCATGCACTGGAGATTCAAAAGATTGAGCATTTTGCAGAGCAACCTTAGCCAGATGGAATGCTCTGGCAGGTGACAGGTGATGGACTCTTTATCTTGTCCCTAATTCCTCTGCAATGGAAACTGTCATTACAGGAACTGAGTTCTGCCAAGCCTAATTATACAGGAATTATCTCTTGTCTCTATATATTGTATATACAAGCCCAATCACACAGATACAGGAAAGGAAGATTTCCAAGAGTTGAAATTAGTTCTGGAACACTGCAGAAGTCTTCATAAGACTACAGCAAATAACTGGGGCATACCAGTAAAATACAGAGAGTGGACTCATATTCAAATAATTGCAGAGGAGTTTGACTCAATCTTTTGTATACACATTTTTAAGAGGGGCTGTCTAGAACCTGGATGCTCAGCTCCTGACTTTTCCATCACTGGCATCTTTTGACTTCTTCCCCAGGTGATGGTTGGGAATTGCCAGCACAGAAATATGTTTGGAGGTTTTCTAAGGCTTCAGGTCCTCATAGTGGATGGTGTCCCTGCCAGGCAGGGGGGTTGGAACTGGATGATCTTTGAGGTCCCTTCCAACTCTGACAATCCTATGATTCTATGTACTCATTGCCCTGTTCTCAGAAGCAGAACTCAAGGATGGGAGTGAGCAATGTTGAAAGGGATTGCTGGCACTTCTTGATGATAAGGAGAGTCACAGGCCTGGGGTGTAGTTTCACAAGCATCTCTTAAATCAGACATGCAGGCTAAACTAGCTAGTAGTGCTGGTTTATGTACCTAGTCATAAGAAAATCCCTTCCTTCCCTTCCTTTTGGCTAAGGTATATTTAACATGAACAATTCATTATGTGGCCTCCTAAAGAGTTGCCTTAACCCTGGGGAGAAAATGATACTGAAGTAAGGGTGGAGTTTTAGAAAGCCCTGTCAAAAACACTGCTTGCCAGGTTCTGACATCACACACAAGGTCTGCATAAAGCATTCCTAACAACAAGGCTACCTCATAGTACACAGAGATCATCCTTCACCTTTAATGTTTGCTCAGGTTAAACTTGCCATCAGCTGCGCACCACACATCGGTTACACTGCCAGAGGTGCAGCTTCTTGCTGAGGAGCTTCCCATATTCCAAGTGTTAATGTTATCCTAGGTGTTTGTGTTAATTTAGTGTCATTTCCTTCTCCTTAGAAGTGTTCTTACATGCTGATGTCTGACCAAGCAGCACAGCTTCATCTCCTCCTTTAGAAGTCATGCAGAGCACCTCTGCCTTCTCAGTGCTCAGCCTAAAACAAGGAAAGGGGGAGATTTTTAAGGACTTCTGCTTGGAATTTGAGAAGTATGGCTAAGACCATGAACCTAATAGCAGATACCGCTTGGGCTTATTGGTTTCTTTTCAGTGGCAGCAGATCTGACCTGACTAAGTGATGGCTAATTATTTCAAGGCTGGATGTGGACTCTCACCTCTAACGATCAGAGAAGCCCCAAAGCTGAATTGTAACATTCAGAGGCATTTCTTGAATGCAAGCCAAAGAAGCATAATCACTGGGGTTTGATGGGACACATCAGCTGGCTGTGGAGCATAGCACTTGTGTGAAGTTCCAGGGTACAGACAGTACACCTCTCCCTTTTATTTTCTGCCTTTGGCCAAGTGGGACATTTTTTAGGGTCATGTGGCATGGCCTAGATCTGTGACTTTGTAGCCACCAAAATACAGGAGCACATTTGCTTTTTTTTTTTCAATCAGGTGTGTTTCTGCAGTCCAGTTTCTGCTGTCCAAAAAAATGATGAAATAATTAAACCAAGAAAATTCATCTGATTTCCTCTAATGCTTACCACTTACCAGTGCCAAATTCAGGCACATCTAAAGCAGGAATTATTTCCCTGGACTAAGGGCATTTAGATTCATCAGTATGCACTTCTAATCAGGTAGCCCCAGAGCAATTAGTGTTAATATATTGTAAATATAATGACACTTTGAAAAGTACAAGGGCAGCTTGATGACTTGGTGTACTTAGACCAAAATGCAAGGAGACTAAGAAGAGTCATATTTCTCTGAGCTGCCACCATTAAGCTGGGGCAAAGGCAATGTTTTAACTGGAAACTATCACATGAAATAATCTATGAACTTCTAGCCAGCAGAGTCCATTACAGTGAGATTTGGAGGAGAACCATTTCCCACCAATTAACTGCAAGACTAGCCAACAATAGGGGAGTTCTATCTAAGCCCTAAATATAGCATTCAAAGCAATGCTTTCCCCTTTTCCTCTACATCTAATCAACCTATTGATGAAATTAACTCAGAAAAAAAGCTTACAGGAGCAAAGAAGAAAATTTGTGTCCTATAGTTTTCTGACTTTGATGGGGGTGAGGAGTCTTTCACAATCAGAGCCAGAGGCACAGGAAAAGCTGAACTGCTCCTACAGCTCCTTTCTGAGGTAATCTCACTTTGCTGTGACAAAAACCTGTTGCACAAAGGATCTCTGTCCTGCCAAATGCCAGGGTATCTCAGCTCTTCAGGTGTCATCATTGTATTTCATTTCAACAAGCTCTATTTGCATAAGGGGAAATAGGTTTTTCTCAAGAGTTGCTGCATGGAATTCTTCTAGCTTGTCCTGGAAGTCTTAGGATAATACAGGAACCAGCAAGGGGAGATGCTCTGTTGGACCTTGTAGTTACAAAGAGGAAAGGTGAAGGCTGGGAGCAGTCTTGTCTGCAGTGATTATGAGATGGTGGAGTTCAGGATCCTGAAAAGAGGGAACAAGGTAAATGGTAGGGTCACAACCACACAACCTTTGATGTCTTCAGGCATCAGCTTGGAAGAATCACATGGAAGACAGCCCTGGAGAGAAGAGGGGTCCAGAAGATGGCTAATTTTCAGGACTCACCTTTTCCAAGCTCAAAACCAGTCCATCTCCACAGACAGGAAATCTAGCAAAGGCAAGGGAAGCTCCTGACAGAACTCAGACATATAAAGGAAGCTCATAGGAAGTGGAAGCAGGGACACATAACTGGGAAAAATACAGACTCTGTCTGAGGTGTAAGGATGGGGTGAGGAAAGCCTAAGAGTTGAGGCTGGCAGGAGATGTGAAAGGCTACATGAAGGACTTCTACAGGTCTATCAGTAGCAGAAGAGGAGGGGAAATGTGGGCCAAGAGCTGAGTGGGACTGGCAGGAGAACCAGTAGCAAAGAACATGGAAGAGGTAGAGGTGCTCAGTGGCTTTTCCACTTCAGTCTTTCCTAGAAAGATTGGCCTTTTGGGATCCCAGGCTCCTTAGACCCATGAGAAAGACTGGAGGAAAGCAGACTTACCTTCAGTGGAGGAAGATCAGGTTAAGGAATATTTAAACAAAGTGGACATACACAAGTCTACAGGACACAATATTATGTGTCCATCAGGAGCTGTGTGTGTTGAAGAATCTGGTTAGTGTAATGGTAAGGCCACTTTTGATGATCTCTGAAAGGCCATGGTGACTGGAGGAGGGTTCTGAGGACTGGAAGAAAGCAAATGTCATTTCTATCTTAAGAAGAAAAGGAGATCCAAGGAACTCTAGGTTTGTCAGCCCAGCCTCACCTCAGTCCCTGGGAAACATTTCCAACCATTAAGGGCAAGACTGTGGTTGGAAATAGTTAGCATGGATTAACAAAGGGGAAATCACACCTGCCCAACCTGACAGCCTTCTAGAAAGATATGGCTGCCTTGTTAGACAAGAGGAGAGCAGTGGGTATTGTTGAGCTTGGGTTTAGCAAGGCTTTCCACATGGTCTCCCCTTGCATTCTCACTGATTGAGTACAAGCTAGATAAGTGGACAGTGGAACTGGGCACTGACTGAACTGCCAGGCTCAAAGGGTGATGGTCAGTGACAGGAAGAGCAGCTGGAGGCCCACCAAAGCCCACCTGGAAGCCAGTTTCTAGTGATAGATGCTAAGGCTTTGTCCTGGCTCCAATACTATTAACATCTTAATCAATTAACTGAAGAATGGGGTTGAGTGCTCCCTTGGCAAGTTTGCAACAAATGCAGACTTGATAAACCAGAGGATCATGCTGCCATTTAGAGAGACTTTCACATGCTGACAGGAACTTCATGAAGTGCTGCAAAAGCAAATCCAAAGTTCCATGTCTGGAGAGTAACAAGCCCATACCCTAGTGCATGGTTGCGAGCTGACTGGCTGGAAAACAGTTGCAGAAAAGGCTCTGGGAGGTCACCAGCTGAATAGAGTAAGCAATACATCTTTGCAGCAATGAAGACTGACATTCAGAAGAGCATCCACCCCCCAACAGATCAAGGAATATTTATTCCCCTCTATTTAACACTAGTGGTGCCACACCTGGAGGTCTGTGTCCACCCCTGGGCTCCCCAGGACAAGAAAGAAATGCCCAGGGTGGAGCAAGTCCAGCAAATTGCTGCTGAGATGAATAAGGGATCATTGCATTTGGCACATGAGAAGATGCTGAGAGAAATGAGATGGTTTAGCTCAGGAGAGGTGGCTTTTCCCTGCCCTCACCTCTGAGCTGTTGGAGGAAGTGCAGGTAACCCAGTTTTCTGCAAGTCTCATCAAGCAGATGCCATGTAGATGAGGTATTGCCCTTGGAGCAATTTCAATGAACCTTCCTTCCTGCTGATTTGAGCTGTGATCTCAGCCTACCTTAGGAAATTGTTTCTTGGCAAGGTTTCTTTCCTTGTCACCTCAGCAGCTGTGGAATGATGGAAGATCCATATGGGTGTTTAGATTCCAGTCCATCCACTGCTTCTCCACCAACAACTTGTTTGCCTTCTGTGAATGATGAAAGTGAAATGGACAACTAAAGACTAACTAAAGAACCCAAACCAGAACTGTGAGAACTCCTGTCTACTCCTGCTTGGTCATCATCCCAAGAAAACCCAAGAGCTTGATCATGAAAGAGGAGCCAACTTGTTGTTTTGAATGACTATGAAAGCAGTAAGCACTCCTCACACACCCCTTTTGATCCCAGGGTCTCAGATGTCTGTGGTTTCACTTTTCCTTCACAGCTCTTGGCCTTTCTGCCTGGTAGTATAGCCTTTAAACAATGATCTCCACTTTTGTTTCCCAAACTGTTAATGAAAACTTGGCCATTGAAGAAATAAAAAAGCTTTACTGTAAAGGAGGGAGGGAAAAAAGTGCAGAATTAGACTAAAGCAGAGCTTAGCTGCTCCTGAAAGGACACAGAGAACTCCTCACAGCTATGTGCATAGCACTGTGGACACTCACTGTAGCCTTTTGGATGGTGTTGAGGGAAAGAGGACATCAGGTCAAAAATCCTAGCTGAATGTTGGTTCTGGTCTGTGGAGAAGAGGTGCTGATGGCATTCCTGGGAGAGAATGCAGAATCTGCTTTAAGTTGCTTGTCTTATGCTCAGAAATAGGGCTCTAGAAACTCAGGGAGGGTCTCACTGAGGAGACAGAGGTGCTGCCATGGGTGGGGGAGGAAGATTTTCAGCTCTAGCTTTGCTGTACATCACCACCTATGCCACACTTCCCTTTCCTACCTGTATTTCATGTACCTGCAGATGAGTTCTGAAGGGATGTCTGATACTCTCTGCTCCTTCTATTTATGCTTCCTACTGCAGGACTATAAGCTTCTTCTGGCTTTGAACTCCTTCTCTGCTGCCAAACCCTCTTCCAAGAATCCTTGCTGTTAGGGCTTCTTTGCCAGGCTTTCAGCTGTGCATGCTTGCATCTTTGAGTAGCTGGCTTCACTCACAAGAGCTGGCACCTCTAAGCCAAGACAACTCAGTTGGCTGTTGTTCCCTCCTAAGCTGTGTCGGACACCCAGCCAAAGGAATGGCCAGCAGCTCTCTGCTTCTCCACTGACACCAGGAACTGAGAGCTGGCAGCAGGCTCAGAAGGCAAAAGACTAAAAGGGAAACTATCCCTACAGCATGTTGGCATCAGAAATGATGGCTCAGGAAGACGCAAAGTGGTGTCTGCAAAATAGACTTGCTAATCTGGGAACTTAAGTGTCTGGGTTCTGGCATTTCTTGAATATCCCTGTCATGAAAAACCCCTCTGGGAAACTTGACTCCTCCTTCAGTACAGCTTTTCCATGTGTCCGCAGGTTCTCCCAACCCTCAGAAGAGTCAAATTACCCTCAAACAAAGAAGAATCTCAGCAACATCTCTAGAGAGTATGATGGCCATGGCCAGGATTTGTTAGTCCATTTGTTGGTGGTCATTGTTTTGATCTCCCTAAGGTCTAGAGTTCAGCCACACTGCTCTGCCTCCCTTCCCTGAGAGTTCCTTTTACACATGGTTTTTTCCCCCCACCAAAGCAAATCTGGAGCTTTCCATAGATTCAGATGTGACCAAATTCAGTGAACACACAGAGGGAATCTCCCTGTACTGCTACTACAACAATCCCTGATGGGAATCTGGATTGAAACTCTATTTGAATAAGAAAGTTCAGGTCTTCATCAACATCTTATTATCCAGTCAAACTTCTCTGGATCTGCCACAGTTGGATGGATGGAGGTGTTTTGCCATTTTATTGAAACCAATGAGAAATAGAATAATGCAGCCAGAGGGCCAATGACAAAAATGCAACTGGCTAGTATCTGCAACCTGCTGCTGGATGCACTGTTAGAGGGAGCTCTCAGCTTGTGCCCATGGAACTTACAAACTTTACTGTAAGCAGCCACAGAAGAGGCAGAGGGAGAGAGAGAATTCAAGGTGTGGGGACCAGAGATTTGCAATGTCTACTTTGAGCTGGATTCAGTAAATGCAAACCAAATTCTTGATGGCTTTTGTTTTGTTTTAGCCTGTCCTCTGAGATGTTCCAGCCTGTGGCCCAATTTATTGTGACTCCTGTGTTTTCATGCCCATTCCTCATATACTTTTTACATCCTCCATGGCCTTATCATGAGACCTCTATGAAAAGTGACAGATAGAGATTTGAACCATTTCAAAAGCAGGAGGAAAGTGGCTTTGGGTGAGTTACTGCACAGAGGAATGCTTTAGCTACTGGGCTGCTATGTAGAAGTTGCTGATGGCACCATGACTGCCACCACCACCACCATGTTCTTGAATACAAGTAAGCATCTGCTTGCTGTCAACAATCTCAGCTTTCCTGANTTTGGGGGGGGGGGGGGGGGGGGGTCACTTAATCTGGAGATTTCAAGTGGCCTCAAGCAACACACAGAAGGCTATGTACCAGGCAGTTTCTGAGCCTGTTCAAAAGAGCTCTGGACAGAAGATCCAGTGCCTAGAATATGTCAGGTACTTCACTGAGTTAAATGAGTGTACATGGATTGTCTTCTTGTCTGTGTGCCACAGTCCAGGTTCCAGTTTTGTGTGATCTTGTATCTTCCCTTAAGTGCTCTGGAAAATGAATGAATTAAAAGCTAGAACATTATTTTGAGATAGGTGAGACATGCTCCATGTAGATTGCTGTTGATTAAGAGGAGACATGAGACTACTGATGACTGCAGACAACAGTCACTGGCACAATCAGGACTACTACTGAGCATATTCATTCTGACCCATGACTCATTGGATGCTATTCCACTGTCAGTTTTATACCTACTTTTTATAGATATCTAATTTTATCTGTAAAGATAAATCAACACAGAGTTTATTTCCCCTATGACTTTAGACCATGCTTTTCCTCCAAATGGGAATGCTATTCAAAGATGACAACACATTCAAAAGTCACAAATGGAATTTGCTTCATGCTTAGAAATGAAATACTTTTCTTCTCTTGCTTTATCCACACTTGTCTCCTTTTCTGCATTAGGTCTTAGAAGTTGTTGGAAGGTTTCCTGCAGCCTGAAGTGACAGAGAGCCTCGTGGAAAGGACACTTCTATCTTACACCTAAGGAACACTGCTTAATAGGTATTCACCTGAAGAAATCCATTGTATGGTAAAGCTTTTGGCACATTACCAACCTTCTGAAGCCCCAGAGAGCATTCAGTTTCTGTCTGAGAAGAGCCACCTGATGTCACTGCACGTGCCACAATGGAAACTCTAAGACAAATGCAACGCCTTGGTACCTGTGTTACCTGCACCTACCTGCTAGCACCTGGTATGGTGCTCACTGCTCTTTTGATTTCCTGCTGCTCATCTCTGAGCATAAGAGCTCGTCCACTTGTCTCTAATTCACCTTTCCTTTCTATCTGGAATGCTCCTACAGAACTTTGTACTGAAAGGGCTGGAGTGGAGCTGGACATGAGCTTTTTTTCTCTCACTGGAAGCACCCTCAAGACATCCACTGGGCAAAACATCACTCTCTTCTATCCAGACAGGCTTGGCTACTACCCTTACAAAAATGAAGTCACAGGAGAGGCTTTCAATGGAGGACTCCCTCAACTCTCCCTGCTGGAGAACCACCTCAGAAAAGCCAAAGAGGACATCCAGTTTTATATTCCTTCAGATGAACAGGGGGGACTGGCTGTCATTGACTGGGAAAACTGGCGCCCCGTGTGGATAAGGAACTGGGGATCCAAAGACATCTACAGACAGGAATCCATTGAGCTGGTTCAGCAGAGAGACCTCAGTCTATCAGAAGCTGAAGCCAGGACTATAGCTAAAATAGAATTTGAAGCTGCAGCAAAAGCCATTATGTTGGAATCTTTAAAGCTGGGCATAGAACTGAAGCCAAACCGTCTGTGGGGCTATTACCTCTACCCAGACTGCTACAACTATGATTACAAACAAAACCCACACAATTATACAGGAACCTGCTTAGACATTGAAATAGAAAGAAATAATGAGCTTAAGTGGTTGTGGGAGAAAAGCACAGCACTTTATCCATCTGTCTATCTAGAGACAGCCTTGAGATCTTCCAGAAATGCCCAGCTCTTTGTTCGCAGCAGAGTTCAGGAAGCCCTCAGGGTCTCCCACACCTCCAACTCCACTCAGCCCCTCCCAGTCTTTGTGTACACACGGCCAGTATTCACAGACTTCCCCCAGGAATATCTCTCCCAGGTGAGTGGAGCCAGACCTTCCACTTGAAGGGGAAGGAAATGAGCAGGTAGCACTTCTTTAGCAAATAGGCTAACTGGTATCAGAACAAAAGAGAAATGCATGTAGATTTGATAGGAAAAAGTCAATTAATCCAGGGGAGAAGTTGGATCAAAAGGAACACTAAGAGGTCTCTCTTCAAACCTTCCTCATGGTGTTCACCAAATTGTGGTTTATTCTCTGAGTAGTCCTCAAATGTAGGAAAATATTCCAAAGTTAGAAAGTACATTTGGATATATATATATATGTTTGGATATATACTATAGGCAGAGGAAAGAAACATGAGTTTTCTGTTTCAAAGAGAACTAGTAAAACTAGTTTGCCTTAATATCTGCTTTTTAAGTTATAAGGAAAAAAATACAATAAAAGGACTGATTTTTTTTCCTTAAGAAATGGTTTAAAAGGTAGTAAGGAAATTCTGTCCTCAGTTGTACTTGCCTAGCTTGCTCAATGGTGTTTCAGCATCTCACAGGTTAGTCCAGGTTAGGCTCTGCTTAAGGTTTAATTATCTCTTTCCAGTTCTGGCTGCACCTTTCCCCTTCATGTTTTAATACACACTCACCCCCTCAGAGATACCAGCAGTCTGGGGAATCTCTTCCTGCTCATCCAGGCCAGAAGGAAGGGGAAGTTGGAGGTTGTGATACTGGTGCCTGTGTTGTGTCTGATGTCCTCTCACATTCTCTGGACAGAGCATCACCAGGCATGTCCCCAGCTCCTTGGGTACCTTCAGGGGTCAAGGGATGCTGCCAGGGTCCCTGCTGGGTTCCTGGTTAATCACTTTAATCCTGTCATCCTGACATTCTTCCTTTTCATGTCTTGTGCCCTACAGTAAGTTGGTTTTAACTTGTTCTTTTCTTACCTAGAGTCCTCTCCCATCCTAGATGGGCTTTAAGGTTTTGTTAGGCCTGGTCTAAGAGCTGAGCCTAAAAGAAGAACAGAACAGAAACAAATTTCCCAAATCTATCTCTGTAAAAGGCCAAGGTAATTCTTTGGAGGAAAGAGATTCTGGTAGGTGAAAGCTCTTTCTCTTGCTGCATTTTTGCCTTAGCATTTGTAGCACTTTCTGGTAACTGACATTAAGGAAAAAAAACAAAATATAAACATGTAAATCAGTGCTTTCCAGCCTCTGCTTCAGGCAGCATGACTAAAACCAGTTCCTGCCTGCTCTGAGAAGTCAGGAGGCAAGAAAGCAAACTAAAACTGGAATGGTTAGGGGAGTGTTTGTCATGAGCCACACCAGTGGCTCAGTTTTACAGCCTTGTTCTTCTAGCCAGATGACATATATAAATTGGGTAGAGTTGGCAACATTACCTGGCATTGCCTGTGCAGCCCAATCCCAGAATAGAGCAGTGTAATTGAGAGCAGAATCCTTGCTGTTTCCAGAGTGGTTCTTTTGGCTATGTCATTCACTGCATGCATTCCCCCTCTTGCCCTTCTGTTTATGACTCTCATACATCAGGATGATTCTTTGCACCTTTCCCCTCAGGAAGACCTGGTCAACACCATTGGAGAATCTGCTGCACTGGGTGCTTCTGGAATTGTGATCTGGGGTGATCTGAATTTAACACAAACCAAGGTATGCCAGATGAATTAGTACAGGGCATTTTTAAAGAGTAATCAAGTGAACAGCATGATTATTTACCTCCTATCTTCTACTTTCACAATGATGACTCTGTGTTGCCATCAGTCTTCCAGTCAAAAACCAAGCCCATTTGAGGCTTAGGAAGATTCTAATTGACTACACAGGATAAGAGGTCAGGCTCTCAAAGTATCAGTGCTGGCTCTGAGCAAGTGGATAAGCTACCATGATAACTTAGGCAAGATAGAATTCCTACATTTTCATGACAATTCCAGTCATGAGGTGCAGAAAAAATGACTTGTCCTTACCCAGAAAAATTTTTAGAAGACCCTTCTGGCTTTTTAAAGTGGTGAACTTGGCAATAATATGTGAAGCACTAGGAGGAGGCAGTTTGGGAAGGTTCAGCTCTAGCCTGTGTGTTTCAAGTGGGACTTTGATTAATTTCACTGTAAGAAAGATCTGAGTCAGAAGAGGAAAAAAAATCCAATTTTTTTTTAGGAAGGCCAAATCCATAGCTTGAGAAACATCCTTACAAGGATGTTCAGATAAATCTTTTGCACTAGCAAGGTAGATATGATAAACTGCTCTATGGGAAGGCTCTTCTAAGAGCAAAGAACTGAAACTCTTCAGCACTGCTGGGCCTCCTGTCACAGGAAATATTGCCAAATAAACCTTCACAGCTCTGGAAGGGTCCAAGTCCCAAAGAATCCCTCCTGGGCTTTTCCATGCCTGCCTTTAAAGAAGGTTATCTTTTGCACCTAAAGCATTATTTTACCTGTTACCCCAATACCAGAACATGATGAGCAACAACTTTTATTGCTTGAATTTTGAGATTTGTGTGAGCAAGTAGAACTTGCCCCAGCCCAGTCAGACTATGGACTTGTGCACTGATCACCTCAGTTCTCAGGCAGCTTTCACAGGCAGTAGCCTTGCAGCAGTGAAATATCAGTGAGCCTCACTCCTACAAAGATTTTAACCACCAAAATTTCTAGGCAGGGATTTTATATGTAACTAAAAGATAAACAAAACACCTACATATACCTCAGATTCACCAAAGTGATCTCCATGGGGGTGACTATTAGCTGTGCCTATATGTGGGATTAGGGAAACACCCTAAGGAGACACTGTCAGAACAAAGAAAGAGTTCCCAAAGCCCCTGGTTATTAAAGTGCACCAAGAGTACACACAATATATGCCAACTTTGTGATCAATTAGGATGATCATTTCTCTTAGCATGCTTTCAGTTTAACCATCCTCCCAAAATGCTATTTAAAAGTGCTGAGAAAGCTCTCTACTCCTGCAGCCTAGCTGTCCAGGTCAGAGCAAAATGATTTGACAGAGAAATTATTTATTCAGGCTGAAGAAGTGAGGGCTTTTCTTGTTTTTCAAGAGCCTTTCAAACCATTCAAGACTTAAAAAGGACCTTTGATCCTTCATGTAACCTCTTCAAATGCATCTGATCCAAAATGCTCCATGAAATATACAGATGAGTGAAGGCTTAGTGTCATCTGCTTTCTGATAGAAGCTCTTCTCTTGACATCTCCAGCAACCACCCAACATAACTTTGCTGTGAGCTTTGAACTGTGGCAACTTTGCAGCCCAGCTTGCTTCCAACACCCAGTTGGAACTGGTAACAGAACCTTAGGAGAAGCTATCCTTGCTATTCCCTACAGTACAGAAGGAGAGCATTTTCATGGTTTCCTTACTAAACTAGAGAGGTGCCATGTTCTTTTCACAGAACACCTGCAGAACTCTGGACAACTACCTCAGGAAGACCTTGACCCCATACCTCATCAATGTCACAATGGCAGCCAGACTCTGCAGCCAAGCGCTGTGCCACGACGCTGGGGCCTGTGCACGCAAGAAATGGAATTCCAGTGACTACCTTCACCTGAACCCTGAGAACATTGTCATTGACATGACAAAGGATGGGAAATACATCCTCCATGGGCAACCAGCCTTCCAGGATCTGCAGACATTCCTAGAAAGATTTGATTGCCAGTGTTATGCAGGGCACAGCTGCCAGCCTCGAGCTGATTTCAGTGACATCCGTCACCTCCGTGCTTGCATTGCAGAAGATATTTGCCTTCAGATGTCCTCAAATTCACTTGCTAATACAGAAGCCTCTGAAGAAAAGATCCTGTCTAACAGAACTGGGGTTTCATTTCCCTCTCAGAGTCAGGTGACATTATCTCCACATCCTGAAACAGAAGATTTCCAACCTACCTTTGGAAATAAGCCACTCACTACACCAAGTGCAGAACATAACACTGCCACACCTGCCACTAGGTATGGGATAGAAGCCAATGTTACTCATGCTTTCAGTAGCTCTTCATCCTATAAGCTAAGGATGTTTAATCTGCTTTGTTTAACTCTAAGTTTGAGAACTGTAATATAAATGACTGAGGAAAGTGAGAATAATCTTTTCCCTGCCCATGTTTGAAATCCTAAAGGTTTTCTTTACAAAGAAAAGAATCACAGACTCACAGAATATCCCAAGCTGGAAGGGACCCACAAAGAAAATCATTCCAGAAAGGCATCTGGTCTTCTCTCTATCAGGTAACCTGTTCTGTTCCATAGGTGCTACTTCAGCTTTGAATGTCTTTCTTCAGTTTAGTTCTATAAACTACTATCTGTACCAAAGATATACTAGTCTCTATATAAGGATTATACCATATGAAAGGATAATCCAGAATAAGGAATACATTTGTTGCAGTTTATATATATTTGGGGGGGGTGGAAAAAAGGCTGATGGTGCTATTTTGTGTGTTTCAAGTTTTGAGGCAGTTAAACACATCTCAATGTGGATTTGATGCTCTATGCAGGATTTAATTTCATTCCACATGAAAACCAGCTCATAGAAATACTTGGCTTAATTTAAGGTCTGTGGGATTTTGCAGCAGAAAATGTATCTGATTAATGTAATGTTTCTCCACTTTTAAAAATACCTGCAGGGACACTGTGGTTCTTTTAATGCAGCATATTTGTAACTCTTCAAAAGGTTCTAACTGCAATGTAAATGGTTGACTTCTAATATTACAGCTTCATTATTGAAAATTTCAGCTGTAGAGGTTTATTTTTCTTTCTTTCCTCTCCTCCTCTTCTCTCAAGCCCTCCCCCTTATTCCAGATGCCCCCTCCTTAGCCCTTGGCATTCAGTTGTTTTGTCTGGCCAATCTCCACAGCCCATCTGAGCAGCCTCTGCACTGGTCAGCAGTCCTGGTGCCTGCATCCACCCAGCTCTAGCCCCTGGATGAGGCTGCCTGTGCCATCTGAATCAAACCTGGGAGTGTGAGCCTCTATGCCTGACCATTTCCTGAGCAGTCTCTGGTGGAAACCAGTTTGTTCCTTAGGAAAACCCAGCAGTGGAGGCTGCAAGATGAGTGACACTGGGGAAATGGGACTCCCTTTCTTCACTTCCAGTGCTTGTGACCCAACCACCTTTTGGATCCAATCTGCTGGCAGAACTATTTGCTTAATATTATTCCATTGCCAAAAGCAATGTGAAAGCAGCAGAGAAAACTCAGAAGAACACTATTGCCATTTCCATGTCAGGAGTCTGGTTTATGTATAGTCTATTTAAGCATTTAGAAGCAATTAACTGCAAAATAACCTTTTCAAATTATGTCAGATGCTTAATAGACAGCTGGACTTCTGGGGGGTGAAGGGTGGCTGCTGGCATGGATACATTAAAGAGTCTCCCCAGAGCTAGGTGTGATCTGCATAAATCATCACCTTCCACAGATACTGCTTCACTAATGGAAATATCTGGATTTCAATATAGTAGCCCTCTATTTACTAAAAATTCATGCCTTAATCTAGCAAAAAAACACATAGCCATTGCCTTTGAATGTTGAGGTTGTCAGTCATAAAGGATGTGCAGAAAAATAGAGGAAGCCTTTAGACTTGACATGGAAGGCTCTGAGGAGACATTCTTGTGGTCTTCCAGTATCTGAAGGGGGCTACAAGAAAGCTGGGGAGGGACTTTTTAGGAGGTCAGACAGTGATAGAACCAGGGGAAATGGATGTAAGCTAGAGGAGGGGAGATTTAGGTTGGATATTAGGAGGAAGTTCTTCACTATGAGGGTGGTTAGGCAGTGGAACAGGTTGCCCAGAGAGGTTGTGGAAGCCTCATCCCTGGGAGCTTTTAAGACAAGGCTGGATGGGGCCCTGGGCAACCTGATCTAGTGGATGGTGTCCCTGACAGGCAGGGGGTTGGAACTGGATGATCTTTGAGGTCCCTTCCAACTCTGGGGATTTTATGGAGAAATAATGTTTTATGGCTTTTAGACAGCAAGCTATGACAATTGTTATGACAAATTTCTCATTGTAGTTACTGTGTGGAGTTCCCAAGTCAAAGCTATTTCTGCCATTAATGTTCCAAGTACAATCAGGAATAAAAAGAAAAATCATGTAGTGGAGTGGCTCAAAAGAAGCCAGCTCAGTTTGATCACCAGGGCTTTTTACTGCACCTTTGATATTGCTGATTTGATCTTGGGTAAACCAAAGCCATGGTATCATAGCTACCTTATTTGAGGTCCCTCCCTTGCACATTTCAGTGGTGATAACTATCAAATGGTGTCTAAACACTGGAACCATCACTGGTAATGCCTTAGCATATGTTGGATGATTTAGATGAAGTTTTCTTTTTTCAGCACCTGGCTAAAATCTTATGTTCACCCAGAGAGCTCTAGCTCCAAGGCTGCACTGCTTTGTTCTATGGTTGGTAAAGTTTCCTGAGGTGAGGCTTCTTTGTATCTAGTGCTCTGAAAGACAATGGATCTGGAGCAATCTGTGGTAAGATTGCTCACAGGTTTACAAAATCTACAAGTCTTGTCACAAATATTTTTGACTATTAGCAAAGGAATAGCAAGATGATCATTTGTGCTGGGGAAAGTGTGAAACCACCAGAAAAGGAGGAATGAGGAGTTAAAATCCCAGAAGAGTTGAGACAGATCACCCAGGACCTTCCAGTGGATGCAGACCAAGTGAAGAGCAGAAGTGAGAGAGTGAAGCAGTGGGGAATGTGGGCAGACCAGTCTCTTCCCATAGTTTTTATCTACCTGGCATGTAATACCAACAACCTTCCCCAGAGGCCCATTGTATAGATAAAAGAACACAGCAACTGATGGTAGATTAGACCTAGCCACCAGATCTCAACTTTTTTCCTTCCTTAGAGGAGCCAGGATCAGAAAAACAAAAGGAAGGTGAGAGGAGAGGAGAGCATTGCAATAAACTGTCCACAGAAATGTGCCTTCTTCAGCTGCATAAGTAGCCAGAACTATGCTCTGCTCTGATGCACAAGGCTTTACCAACCACCTTTTGAGACTTCATTGAGGGTATGCTTATGTTACCTACCTGTATCTACAATTCATGCTTTAAATCCTCCAAACTTCTTGCTGTAGAGAGATTCAGGCCAGCTACATGCTGTGTAAAATGACAGTATTTCCAAAATCCATTTCTTTTGCTCTGCATCATATTTGTCTTGCCTCTGTTCTATGCATAGGACTTACCATGGAGTCAGCAAGCCTCCATGCAGTAAGGAAGGAGAAAAAGAGGACAAAGGGTGCCATGCCTTGCACTGCTAGTCACTATCCTGTCTTCAAAGCCAAACTTGTGTTCTCCTAAAGCAAACACTCTCAAACATATTCACCTTCCAGTCACTGCATTTCCTGTAACCAGTAGCTGTCTCTGTAGCCTTAGAGTATCAGTGTCTTCAGAAGATTAAACATTAGAGGAATGTTTTTATCTTGATTTCAGTAAAGCATTTGACACTGTCTCCCACAGCATCCTTGCAGCTAAACTGAGCAAGTGTGGTCTGGCTGATTGGGTAGTGAGGTGGATTGTGAACTGGTTGATGGACAGAAGTCAGAGAGTTGTGGTCAATGGGATGGAGCCTAGTTGGAGGCCTGTGCCTAGTGGAGTCCCTCAGGGGTCAGTACTGGGACCAGTACTTTTCAATCTATTCATTAATGACCTGGCTGAGGGAACAGAGTGCACTGTCAGCAAGTTTGCTGCTGACACTAAACTGGGAGGAGTGGCTGACACACCAGAGGCTTGTGCTGCCATTCAGCCAGACTTGGACAGGCTGGGGAGCTGGGCAGGGAGAAATTTAATGAAATTGAAGAAAGGCAAATGTTGAGTTTTGCACCTGGGAAAGACCAACCCCATGTATGAGTATAGGTTGGGGGCTGAGCTGTTGGAGAGCAGTGAAGGGGAAAGGGATCTGGGGGTCCTGGTGGGTGGAAGGATGAGCATGAGCCAGCAGTGTGCTCTTGTGGCCAGGAGGCCAATGGGATTCTGGGGTGGATTAGAAGGGGTGTGGCTAGTAGGTCAAGAGAGGTTCTTCCTCTTTACTCTACCCTTGTGAGGCCACATCTGGAATATTGTGTCCAGTTCTGGGCCCCTGAGTTGAAGAAGGAGAGGGAACTGCTGGAGAGAGTCCAGCACAGAGCCACAAAGATGCTGAAGGGGCTGGAACATCTTCCTTCTGAGGAAAGGCTGAGGGAGCTGGGTCTCTTTAGCTTGGAGAAGAGGCTAAGGGGTGACCTCATCTCTGCTTTTAAATATGTGCAGGGTGTGTGTCAGGAGGATGGGGTCAGGCTCTTCTCAGTGAAGCCCAGTGACAGGACAAGAGGCAATGGCTGTAAGCTGAAGCATAGGAGGTTCCGTGTGAATACACAGAAATGTTTTCCCAGTTGAGGTGCCAGAGCACTGGCACAGACTGCCCAGAGAGCTTGTGGAGTCTCCTTCTCTGGACATATTCAAAACCTGCCTGGACATGCCCCTGTGTGACCTGGTCTAGGGAATCCTGCTGTGGCAGGGGGGCTGGACTAGATGATCTTTTGGGGTCCCTTCCAACTCCTAATATTCTGTGATTCTGTGTGATTCATTTCACTTCCATTGCCATTCATTATTTGCTACTTCTCCCTCCTAGGCAGAATTCAGGCTGGAGAAATGTAGGGACTGGGAAATGCTAAAAGGGGTTTGCTGAAATGGTCTAAAGCAAAGTCATCTTATCTCCAGTGTGCTCCATCAATGCCTAGAGAGTGCGCTGACATTTGATTGAAGTTCTGCTTCTCTGTCTAAAGAGTCTAAATCTGGTTTAGTGTGTGGCTTATTCTGGGACCCCCAAAGATACTGGCAGTTTTAAGAGAGATGCACTTACAGAATCCACATAAAAGTGAACTCAGTCTAGACCCTACCCTACAGTTTCTTGCTTGTCTGTATTAACAAGAACAAGGTGGGGAGAGATTTGGAGAGACAGACCAGCAAGACCACTTTGTAGACAGCCTAGGATGTCACCAGCATCCCAAGGAACCCACCAAAACCTGCTCTAATCCCTGCATCACACTGGGACACCCTGAGGAATGTGTATTAGCAAAGAAAGAGTGTAGAAGATCTCAGACCTGCTCAATATGCTCTAGAGAACTCCTAGACACTGATTAGATTTGTACATGTTACTTACACATCCCTTTTCAATACAAACAAGAAGCCAGCAAAGCCAGTCACACAATGTTAAAACACAGTCATTTATGGAACACTAATGGTAAATTCCATCCTTCAAGCATGCAGACTTTTAACTTGCTTGAAAGGTTTTTCCCAGTGTGCTTGTGCAAGCAGATCCCTTTGCACTGGCAGATACCCACTCTGCCACAGCAAAATACCCTGCAAAATTAGGGCCCAAGGTTTCAAGACAGTCCTGACTTTCATTCCACAGAATAACATAGATAGAAACCAGCATTCATTGCATGGCTTAAAATAAAAATACTGCTTTATTTAACAGTGACTTTCTTAAAGAAATTTCTTTACTGTTGCTCTTTCCTGGCAGTTTTCCTGTCATACTGAAAACCATTGGCTAGGTGGCTGGAAAGAGATTCAAAAAGCAGAGTGGTCTAACTTCATCCCTTAACAGTTCTAGATGTTTCCCAAGCTGTGGCTACCCCAGATCCTTCTGTCTGTTTCTTCTGGAAAGACTCCACTGAATTTAACCCAGCACCATGATATTTTATTTGATGATGCCAGTCATGGAAACATGCAGTATTCAATCAACTGTAAGTTCTTCTGTATGCCAGTCAAGGATTAGGGTCTTCAGAGAACAATTCTTTCATGTGGGTGTGCTGAACCTTTCTCAGCTCCTTTGCTCTTCACTTGTCAGTAGTAGGCAGGACTGCAAAATCTTCCTGCATTTCTTGACCCCTTGTTACATCTGAGAAAGGACAATGTTAGCATTTGGATTTCATTATGTTCACTAATGTGTTACCACCATCCTGGTGTACTGACTAGATGATTAATAATTAGATGAAATGTTTCAGTCTGTTTGTGTAACCTTTAGTTTATAGCTGGTATGGACTGATTAGTGATCAGACATAAACAGACAGTATGAAAATCAAAGTGAATCACTACTTTCTATATTCAGCCACACAATTCCAGAGCATGGTGTTGAGCAGCATACACATGTAGCTGTCAGACAATGTGCAGTCACCCTTCTCTGCCTTTGTTTTCATCTCAGAAAACACATTTATTCAACAGAACTTCAGGATCCTGCAGGTGAAATATACCTTGCATAGGCAGTCTCCTTCTGGAGCACACTGCTCCCTCAGGCTACTAGCAGGTTAAGGCAAGATGCTGGCTTGCCAGTGCCAAGTGATAATTTCCTGAGGCAGGGACCTAACAACTACCTATTTAAAGGGAGGCTAAGGCCACCCTGCAGCCTCATAACGATAATATTCCTAATGTCACAACAAAGGAGGAAGCACCTTACTGCTGGGACAGCTAGTAATTAAGGGCAGTGGACTAATAATAGACTTAGGCTGCCTGGAAATCCTCTGCATCGTTTCAGTATGTGCTGCATATACCAAATTTAAGTGTCTGAGACCCAGAGTTCTTGAGATAAAAGCCTTTAGCTGCCCCATTCTGCCAGTGTGGCAACTCTTAACAGAAATCCCTTTTCACCTCTTCCCTCCCTGGAGCATGAAGAAAATCTAAGAGACATTCTAGAGTCTCTGGTGCTGCAGCCAGCAGAGGGCACACAGACCTCGGCAGGTCCCTGCCAGTGCTTTCACTGAAGAGTTCCACCCAGTCTTTCTCTTTCTCTTCAGCAAAGCAGCTGCTCGACTCTGGCCTGCAAACAGAAAAGACAACTAGTTGCTCACTAATACAGAGAGAGCCTGGCTAGCAGAAAAGATACATGGCTTATTCCACAGGGGTTGTTTCCCCACACATCCTGTATAGCAGAACAAACTGCAAACACCAGTCAGACCTCACCTCTTCTCATGCTCTCCTCTCTGCAGATTTCATTCAGCTGGAAGCTTCTGCTCATGAAGATCTCCAGCTGTCACTTTACTATGTCATCTGATCTCTTTGGTAGGGCACCAGACTAGAGGTGTGGGTCCCAAACAGCTTTTTGTCTTCTCAGATGTGGAAATATCTGGCTATGCAGGGCTGGTTCAGGTCCAGTTTTGCTGTCCATGTATTTGTAGCATCACCACCATCATCACCTGAAACACCAGGTCAAGAGCCACCGTTCCAAACGTTCAGAGCACAGATGAGTCTCTGCAGTGGAGTGTCCACTTCAGGGATAGAGCACTTGGAAGACTCAATATGTTCCATGTCCCCATAACACTGCTAACCTGGTCCCCAAGTGTGTAAATCTCACTTGACAAGGCTGAGAAGTGAAAGGCTTCATCTTTCTGGGAAACATTTAACCACTTACAAAGTGGCTTGCCTAAAGTCACTCAGGATAATGAATTGTGGCCTTCTGTGCCTCAGCTCAGGCTTTTAACAGCAAGAACAAATGACCTTTGAGCTGCTAATTGGGGCAAGGTAGCAGTATTTTACATACAATATTACCAAACTGTATGCAAAATAAAGAATTGCCTTTCAGAATCACATAGTTTTGCAAATGACATCATAGATTTGAGAACAATCTAACAGATCTTTGAACTGGGAAAACCCTCAAAGACTTTTTCCTATATTCTGATGCCCCAGACACTGTCAAAGACTTCAATCAGTGTACAGCTGAATGAATGGTTTAGAATTTACCTGCCTAACCTCTGCTGGCCTTGTATAAGGAGATGACTGAAATGTATTTTCTCAGGATATGTTACTGTATCTGCAATATCTTGGGGTTTTAAGCTGCACTGTTCTGCACTATTGCAGAACTTAAAAATGCCAAAGTAGAGACTGCTCAATTGTATTGAGTCTTGCCCCATGCAGTATCTGAACCACTTCATTCCCAGAAACTTCTCTGACAAACAGACTTTCTTTATTCCACACACTGCCAGCTCAGTGATATCTGGAGAAAGGACAAAATTCTTTCATTTTTCACTTTTAAGGCAGCCATAAAATTTTCACCTATTCATTCCAAATTTGATAATGGCTTTGCCTGAAACAAGTTTTAAAACATAGCCAAATACAGAGCAGAAAAATAAAAGACTAGTGAATTATTTCCTGCTCCTTTTGCCCATCCAACCCATTTTCTCAGTGGCAACTTCTCCAGCCATGCCACCAGTGATCCTCCCAGTTGGGTTTACCATGAATAATATAACTCTTTGGTAAATTTGTGACTGGTGGCTGAGGGGAAGATGTACCTATGTACTGAATAGCCATCTGTCTGCTCCTGAGAGGCAAGCAAAACAACAGAGTCCTGCTACACTCTCCCTCTGTGAAGGTTCTGATCAGGCTCTTCTCTTTCACTGTGCCACCAATTCACTGCTGAAGACACCATCACCACCTCAGGTTTAAGAATGGCATCCAAAACTCTGACTCTGATCCAAACCAGCAGTGCTGGGGAACAGCATTAGGACAAAGGGACTACCTGTATCAAGGGCAGCACCTTATGCTAATGGAGAAAAAGTAGAAAGCAAAAATGGCCTCTTTTTGTTTGTTTGGGACTTACCACTTCAATCTATCTCCTTTCCTGCAGATTTTCTATTAAGAGAAGCAATGAAAAGTAATTCCCAAACACCACCATTAAGTAGCAGGGCCAGATCCAGTGTCCCTTCTGGTAGGTGGCAAGACTGCTCACTAAATGTCACTCACCTAGCAGAGGGAGAAGATTCCTGGTGACATGGTGTGTCCTGTCATTGCCCACTACACAAAACCACTGTCACAAGCATCTCTTGTTGAGGCAAGAAAGCATGCTCCCCAACAGCAGGCTTCTCAAAAATTGTTAGAGAAGAACACAAACAAAACTAGAGTAATCCCTAGATCTGGAAGCCTGTACCTACACAAAGAACAATTCAAGAAGAGTGTCATGGAAAGAGTGAAGGTCCTACAGGTGTGAGAACCATCATCACCAGAGGTGAAGGACCTACAAAATCTATTCTGTTAATGATCCTGTCAAGCAAGTGCTGCAAATGCAACCTTTGACCATCCCTTGTTGGCTGCAGGACACCCAGCCCATGGTGGCAGACTGATACTGCTCAGAGGTAGTGCTTAGGGACTTGGTTTAGTCTTAGGGACGTAGTTTTAGATGACAGGGACAGGTTGAAGGTTGGACTTGATGATCTTGAGAGGTCTTTTCCAACCTTAATGATTCTATGATGCTGCTCTGTCCTGTCACACTCCCACAGGGGAGCAGCTCTTCACTTTACATGATCCCCATGATGCCCCATTGTCCTGGTCTGGTTCAAAGACCCAGGGGAGGTTTGAGTGAAATCTCATGAGTGATAATTCAGACCCAAACGAGGTCAGATGCTGCTAACCTATCAAACTTTACTGAAAGAAATCCAAGTGAAAGGAAAGAAAGATTGAAGAAAAAGAAAGAAAAATGAAGCAGACAAGAGCAGCAGAGACAGACACCACCATAGGATCCAGCAGCCCCCCATTGGTCCACTGGGACTTGTGGGTCTCTTTCTTCAATGGAGGGTGTAGACACAGTTGTTTTCCAAAGCCCTTGGATAGGCCTTATATATATATATATATGTATCTGTAGAGGGTTTATATATAGCCCTTGCTTCCTATAATATTCTGGGTATCCCCAAGGCAACAGCACGTACAACACAGCTTCCATGCAGGTGCACCTAGCCTGCACCCTGCTCACAAGGCTTTCACATCTTCCCAGTGGCTGTTGCTGGGGTGACTTGGCCCACTCAGCATGGACCCTGCACATTATTAGCCTGGTGTTTGGCCACATGTTGCTGGAACACTGAAGTACCCTTGGCCCCAGGGAGCCATTATGGCAATTAGTAGTTCTGCCCCACCCTGCAGACAGACAGCTGTCAGCTGTCTTGGGGCTTTTTATGCTGTGCAGCTCTGCTTTGCAAGCAAGTTTGAGACATACCTTAAGGCAGGTAATCATCTGTCCCAATGTGCCCAGGCGGCCAAGAAGGCCAACAGCATCCAGGCCTGTATCAGAAATAATGTGGCCAGCAGGAGCAGGGAGGTGATTGTCCTCCTGTACCCAGCACTGGTGAGGCCATACCTCATACCGTGTTCAGTTTAGGGCCCTTCACTATAAGAAAGACATTGAGGCATTGAAGAGTGTCCAGAGAAGATCAACAAGGCTGCTGAGGGGTCTGGACAAGAAGTCTTATGAGGAGCAGCTAAGGGAACTGGGTTTGTTTAGGCTGAGGATGAGGAGTCTCAAGGGAGACCTTAGCTCTCTCTGCAACTACCTGAAAGGAGGGTGAAGTGAAATGAGGGTTGGTCTCTTCTCCCGAGCTAGCAGTGAGAGGACAAGAGGAAACGGCCTCAAGTTGCACCAGGGGAGGTTTAGATTGGATATTAGGAAAAATTTATCCACTGAAAGACTTGTTAAGCATTGGCCCAGGATGCTCAGGGCAGCGGTGGAGGCACATGTTCTAAAACCATCTAGATGTGGTACTCAGGGAGACAGTTCAAATGGCATGGTGCCGACAGGTTGACCGCTGCACTTGATAACCTTTCTGTGATTTTGTCCCCCCTACCACTCCACGAAGCTTCTAGACCCTCCCTAAGACCTGTTCCACCTCAAACCCCGGCGTCACACTCCTGCGCCTGCGGCCCGGCCCCAACCCCGCTCGCTCGCTCTCGCCCGCCCCCGGCCAGCGCCCAGCCCTGCCTCCTCCCTCTCGCCCGCCCGGTTCCCCCGCAGCACTCCCCCCGCCCCCGGCCGAGCCCAGCCAGCCCAGCCCCCTCCTCTGTCTGCAGCAAG